>CM035408.1:125355988-125370988 GCA_020310875.1 Ceratopteris richardii
CTCACCTTTGTGCTAGAGCAACACCAAATTTGGCGCCGTTGCCGGCGATCGAGTCTAGGACGAATGTGTGATGGTAAGAGTATAGCAAGAAGTGGCGTTGGAAGGTAAAAATTTCAGTTTTTGTTGTTGTTTTTACTTAGTTTTTAGTGTTTTTCACCTCCCCCACACTCCATCTTCATCACCGCATCATCATCTTCATCTCTAAAAAAATCAGAAAATTCACCATATCCACCCATTCTCCTCATTTCCCCTCATTTGTGCATGCGAGAGAGTGAGAGAGAGCTTTTGTGCTTGTGTGTGCTTTTGCTTTCTTGAGTTTTCTTGCAGGAACAGTACTCCAGTGCATCAGGAAGGCTGCAAAAAGGTAAGAAAATCACCTTCTGTCAGAATTCTGCCGAGAGTGTCAGACCATCGCGATGGTCTGCAACCTTCGGTATTTTTGGTAGGCGACCACACCACGAGGTAGGCGACCCTTGCGCTTGCACGAATCCACAGGCGCATCTCAAAAAATCATACTTTGGTGGACCATCGCGACGGTCTCAGACCATCGCGATTGTGTCACACCATCGCGTTTGGCTCACGCCATCGTGACGGCTCGGCCGGACCATCGCGACGGTCTCACACCATCGCGACGGTTCATTTGGACCATCACGACGGTTCGCAGACCATCGCGATTGCTCGGTTGCCCCCACACCATCGCGATTGGCTCACGCCATCGCGCCGACAGTGCCACGTGGCAAGCTAGACCATCGCGACGGTTCATTTTTTGGACCATCGCGACGACACCCTCACACCATCGCGACAACCCGAAATTTTGGACCATCGCGATTGGCTCACGCCATCGCGCCTAGACCATCGCGATTGGCTCAAGCCATCGCATCTGTGACCATCGCGACGGTTCACTTTGGACCATCACGATTGTTCACGTTGACCGTTGACTGACGCCATCGCGATTGTCCGCCTGATCGAGCCATCGCGACGGCTCACTTTCACGCCATCGCGACGGTTCACTTTCACGCCATCGCGACAGTTCGCTCCATCGGGCCATCGCGATTGTCCACTTTCGAGCCATCGCGACGGTTCACCGTCATGCCATCGGTCCCAGACCATCGCGATCATCTCAGACCATCGCGATTGTGCACCCCCATCGCAAATTTTAGGGTTTCATTTTTTGGCCAATTTTGGGGCTATTTTTGGGAAATTTTTGGGTGATTAGACTCATAGGAGACCCCTTAGCTCATATTTGGAGAAAAACCTGTTTGTCAGTTTTTACCCCCCAGGGCCTGAATGGTCATAACTTTTTCATCTGAAGTCCGTTTTTTGAGCTTAATAGCTCATTAGAAAGCTCTCTACGAGTACTACGTGACCTCAACTGTTTTTTCTTAAAGGATACGTCTATTTTTAGACAAGCTATTTTGAGGTTGACCTAGTTTGGGACTAGAAAGCCAGGGGGCAAGCATTGAAAAGTTGGGCAAAAGGGAAGGGACTTAAAAGGTGCATATACTCAAGTGCTTGATCATCCAACTGTGAATTGGTCTAATATTGGATTTTTCCAGGTCTAGCAAGGGCAATCAAGGGCAACCAAAGCAAGGTGAAGGGCATAAAGCTTGGGAAGCGCGGCTTCTTGGGCATCAGAGCAACCAGAAAAGCTGACTCGAGGTTGGAAGATTACTCAACCCCCTCAGTCAATTCTTAGCTTAGGATAAACGGTAGTGTTGTGGATTAACGACGATAGGAACGCCTCAAGTTCAAGAGAGTTAAATTTATCAAGTTCAAGACTAAAGTAAAGGTGTGTGACATGAAAACCTAAAGGAAAGAACATAAGTCTGACGGAACGAGAACTCAAAGTACCACGGAAAGTCGAATTCCTGACGCATACATTAAGACAAGAATCTAAAGAAATTTAAAAGGAATCAAGAAAGTAATAACAAAGAATCTTTGACGATCTGAGCGTGTACTGAGTGTGCAAGGAAGAAAATTAATGAACCTTAGATCGGGCAAACATATAGGTAAGTCAGACCGACGAAGCCTTAGATCATCAGAGGCAAGTGTAAGAACTATTGCACGATCGTGGGCTCAACAATTGAACACTAGTTATCCCTATGAGAGCTCAGATACTAGTGATTCAGAAATGGCATTTAGCACAGATAGACCAGAAGGAGGGTCGAATGTAGCCTATTTAGAAAAACCAGAAGGACCCTATAGAACGCAACTAGAGTTTCTCCGAACCAACCGATTAGGTGCTCGCATCTATGAGGATGGTTTGCGAAGGCAAGTGGTGCAAATGCACAACCCCGATCAACCCATTGGATTGGAACATCCAGTGGTGAAATTTGAGAGAGACGCGTACATAGACAAGGAAGGAACGATGTACATCTTAAGTACGCAGCCAAACAATACCAACGAGTTTGGCGTGATTCAGCCAGAGAAGGAAACTAAATGGCTTGTTGAGCTCTAAACTGCGCTCCTACGTGTACCTAAAAGAACCCAGAACGCTAGAGCAATGTGTAAGAATTTGTATAGACATTGAGGACAACTTAGGAGACGAGTTGGAACTCTCAAAGGTCTATAAGGACTCAGACTATTCATCTCTAGCATCCACAAAATTGCCTAGCTCAATAGAAGACCTAGTAGAAAAAGTGGCCCAGAAATTAGGAGTTTCTAGTAAACCTAGGGTGCTAACAAACAAGCGTTGTTACACCTGTGGTGGTGATCATATGGCAAGTGTGTGTCCCAATGCACCACAACCACAAGCCAACCCTAGTGGCCAATACTGTACAATTGAAAGAAGATACACGAATCATACGGCTCAAGACTGCCCATACAACAAACAAACCGTGAGACAGAACTACCCGCAAGCATACCCACAGCCAGGTAGGTATCAAGGCCAATACAATACTCAGCCTTATTACTATAGGCCTCCTCAGAACTACCCATACCAGGCTCAACAGAGACCTCAACCCGTCTTAGCTCAGCAGCCACCCCCACCAGCTAATGTCATCTCAGTCAAATACGCTGCTGCAGAAGAGAATCTAAGTAGAGCTTTAGTGCCTTCTTCACCTTTGATCATAGAGGGTGACCCGAATTCGAACAGTTTTGACTCTACTCATGTAGATAGTCCACCCGCATATTACACAGAGTCACCAGAACACGTAGAGACATATCATTATGATAGTCCACCAGTGGAACCTAGTTGGGAGCCAGACTATGCTAATGTGATGTACACAAACCCAAATCCACGGCCCCAATTGAGACAACAAAGACCACAGGGCCCTAGAGGACCATGCTTTAGGTGCCAAGGAGATCATTTCATAAAGGATTGTCCACATCCCCCAATAGTAGGACAATCACAGTACTATAACATCCAAGGCTTTTGTGCTCATTGTGGCAAAGAGCACAGAATCAAAGATTGTCCTAAAAATCCAGTTAACGCTTCGAATGTGACACCGATCAACATGATAGGTATTGTAAATAACGTAGATGGATCCAACCCTACATACGTGCCTATCCAAGCTATAAGAAGAGCCTAGGCGCTCTTACAGAACCAACAGCTTAATCAAGGGAAAGTAGCTGGCACCAGTGAAGTTGCAGAATCTAGTAGCAAAAAGATAAAATCTTGGAAAGATTCTAGAGAAAGAATTAAGAGAAAATGGAGTAAAAAGATAACTGAGTTGGAAGGAAGTTTGAAGGACTCTAGAGCCAAAATCCTAGAATTGACTTTGCAGGACTTGAATCAAGAGAATCCAGCTCAAAAATCAGGATCAGTTTTAGCGGAACCCATACCAGAAAATCTAGACATGATGTTTCGTGCATATCAGGCTAGATTAAAAGAGGGACCTCAGGTAGCTGAAATGAGTAAAAAGTACCCACGAGCTGATCTAGAAATTGAGAGGACTACACTGTGCATGAAGATGGTAGAACTAGCACAAGCTTTGTTTGAAGCCTCTAGATATCTCAATTGGAATAACATGGCAAAACCGGAATTACATTTTCAAGGACCAATGGACAGGCTAGAATATTTGATTGAAAGCAAAGAGAAAAAGGATCAGCCTAGGAACCCTATTGTCCCAGAGACACAGGAAAGGAATGCACCATCCCTGTCTCAAGTACCCAACTCAGAAAGTCAAGACAACCTGTCTTCCATACATAGGTACTCACATGAATTTTTGAGAGAAATACAAGAAGAGAAATGGAGAAAAGAACAAGGAACACACCCTCCTATTCAAGAAATAGACGACTTGCAGGAACAATTTCCCCAAGACATTCCCTCTATTTACGATGATGTAGAGGAAGAGCAACTGAGTGAACACACAGGCTTTGAATCTAATTCGTTACAAGAATTACCTCAGTTCACAGGACCCTGGGAAGCAAAGTCTATTAGTATGAGAGCACCCACGATAATAGTGAGGAATGAAGAATCAGTAATCCCTAGAAACACGGAAGTGATCAAGAACACTAAAGTACAATGTAATCTCACTCTAGAGGAGTTGTTAAAGGTAAAACCAGAATTGTGGAAACATGTAGCAAATCAATTCCGCGAGCTTGCTACTACTCCCTCACAAATAGGATCACATAAGAAGGTACCAGAGATACCCGTAGAAAAGATTGGAGATGTAAGTGAAGGAGAGGAAGGTAACACGTATCTTCCAATAACCCATCAAGGCTACACCACGAAAGCCATCTTAGATTCAGGAGCCGGAGTAGCCATAGCTACCACCGCTTTATGGAAACGTTGGTGTAAGCCAGCATTGAGACCCACCAGGATGAAGCTACAAATGGCTGACGGACACATAGAAAAACCATTAGGCTTACTAGAAGGCATATCTCTCACCACTTGTCGTGTGGAATTTGAGCATACCTTTGCCATTTGTGACTTTGCAAAAAATCATGCATATGAGATGATATTGGGACGACCATTCATGCGTCAGTTGCAAATTGTACAAGATTGGGGAACCAATTCTTTGTACTTGCAACATTTAGGGGTGACTACCAAAGTCAATCTTAAAGACTATTCACATAGAGATGTACCCCCAATACAATGGAATACCATCCATAAGACACCAGTAGAGACGGAATCCATGCACTCATTAGAATCAGATCCTTCTTGGTTGCATGAGGATACTCATTTATGGATGTGTAAAGTAGCAAAACAAGAAGAAGAAAGGTTAGAAGCCAGGACCTTAGGTGTAGAACAACATCCAAGAACTCTTCAAGACCCAGCTTACGCACCTGTAGTCTTCCCTGACGAAGAGTTTGAACCCCATGGTTGGGCAGAAATCCTAGCAACCATGGATGTAGCCATCAATGAAGAACAATGGACACCCCACTATGACGAGGATGGCTATGACATATCAGTTTTTACGATAGAGCCAATCATGTGCGATGCAATTTTAGAAGAGTGTGAACCTAACACTGATGCATTTGAGGATGCAAGCGATTTTGATTTAGAATCAATTATCATGGACCCACCCTTTGCATCAGAGGAAGAATATTTTTTCGAGGTAGTGACTCACACTCAGAGACACGAGGAAATTACGAATGAGGTGAGGTTAGCCACGGAAGTGACTCACAAGAGTGAAGGCAAGAAAAGAAAGAAGAAAGAAACCATGTCAGAAAAAGAAGAATCTTTATTTGAAGTACCCGAGAACTTCAAGAAATATGAAATCGAAGATAGAAGAATCATGGTACGAATGCCTAATAGAAAGGCGAATGACGGACAAGTATATGATAACCGAGAGAAAACCAAGAAAATAATAGTTGCTATCGAAGGAGAAGAAGAAAAATGTACATACATAGGGCATGATTTGACGAAGGAAGAAGAAGAAGAGCTAGTTGCCCTATTGCGCGAATATAGAGATGTTTTTGCTTGGAGTTACAAAGATTTTAAAGGAGTAGATCCAGATATATGTTCTCATAGAATCCCTATGACTCCAGATGCAAAACCGACGAAACAGAAACCTTACACGTACAATGATAACTACGCTGCGAAGATTAAAGAGGAGATAGATCGCTTGATAGAAGCAGGATTCATTTACGAAATTGAGCATACCGAATGGGTATCCCCCATTGTGGTTGTGCCCAAGAAGAATGGAAAATTGCGTGTGTGTATTAACCTTAAAAAAGTTAATGCCGCCACGATTAGAGACAGTTATCCTCTTCCTATCACAGAACATCTATTGGAAAGAGTTGCGGGCAAGGAAGTTTACAGCTTTCTTGATGGATTTTCAGGCTATAATCAAGTAGCCATTGCTCCAGAGGACCAACACAAGACGGCATTTGCCACTGAATGGGGCATATTTGCATTTCGTGTGATGCCATTTGGCTTAACAAATGCACCTGCCACTTTCCAGCGACTCATGTGTCATGTTTTTAAGGAATTCTTACGCAAGAGTTTGGAAGTTTATGTCGATGACTTATGTGCTCATTCAAATGTAAGACAGACACATATCCCAGAGTTAAGACAAATATTTGACAAATGTCGAGAGTATCAGGTTTGTTTGAACCGAGAAAAATGCGTTTTCATGGTCAGACAAGGCAAAATTCTAGGACACATTGTGTCAAAAAATGGAATCTCTACGGATGAAGAAAAGGTGAAAGTAATTGCAGAATTACCTAGACCAACTAATGTGAAAGAGGTACAGGCATTTATGGGCCATTGCGGTTATTATAGGAGATTCATACACATGTATGCAATCATAGCCAAGCCTTTGTACTCTCTTTTAACCGACTTTGAATGGACAGATGAATGTGAAAATTCATTCAATGAACTTAAACGACGCTTGTGCTCAGCACCTATATTGACTACCCCAGATTGGAGTAAGCCATTCCATGTACATGTGGATGCATCCAATTACGCCATAGGATGTGTGTTAGCACAACCCACGAATGAAGGTAACATAGATCTCCCCATAGCTTACGCTAGTAGACAATTGAACACAGCAGAAAGAAATTACACCACGACGGAACGAGAAGGATTAGGGATGGTCTACGCAGTAAAGAAGTTTAGGCACTACTTGTTGGCCAACAAATTCAAGTTCTTTACAGATCATCAAGCCCTATTGTACTTAGTCAACAAGCCTTGTAACACGGACGACTGATACGTTGGTTTCTATTACTCATGGAATATGATTTTCAAGTAGTAGTCAGGAAAGGAAAGACACATCTTAGAGCTGACCACCTTTCAAGATTAACCTTAGGAGAAGCTCCTCAAGGAGTAATGGATGATCTACCAGATGCATATTTGTTCAATCTTGAGATAGCACCAGAATGGGCTAAGCTTATAGTCCCCATTCTCACATTTGGACCCAAGAATCCTAAGATAAAGATCAAAGAAGGAGAGATTACCAAGTCTCAGAGATACCAAATAATGGCAGGAAGCATATATAAACAGGATAATCAAAAGATTCTTGCTTGTTGTGTAGATGAATCAGAACATGCGAATTGGTTGCAATTAGCACACATAGGTGCATTAAAGCAACATCATTCAAAACATCGAACATTACAGACTCTGCATAGACTAGGAGTATATTGGCCTTCGATGGAAGCAGGTGTCTACAGGTTGTGTAAGGAATGCAATGTTTGTTGTGAAAGACCACCGGTAGAGCATGCTACACTATATCATGTGTCTCTCACACCAGACTGGAGTGAACAATTAGTGACATACTTGAGGACGAACACATTCCCTCAAGGAATGACCTTAGCTCGACAACGTAGTCTAGAGCAGGAAGCTCAAGATTATTCACTTATTGGCGATAACCTATACAAAAGAGGACGAGATGGATATCTAAGACAATGTGTTCATGAGAGCGATTATCTGAGCATACTAGAGACTGCACACCAAGGTGTTGCAGGAGGTCATTTTGGACCCGATAGGATAATCAAAGCCATCCTCTTTGCAGGATTATGGTGGCCCACTCTTCACATGGATGCTCATACCTATGTAAAGAGATGTGATGTGTGCCAAAGAACTCAGTTTCCTACTCGCAGAGATGAAATGCCATTGAAACCCATGATGGGCGGACGTGCATTTTCTAAGTGGGCTATAGACTTTGTAGGACCCATTAACCCCCCTGCAAAAGGTACACATGCGGAATACATTATTGTTGCGACAGATTATCTTACGAAATGGGTAGAGGCAAAAGCCACAAAAAAGAATGATGCACACACAACTGCAAAATTCTTATTTGAAAATGTCTTTACAAGATATGGATTGCCTATAGAGTTAGTGAGTGATCGAGGAACTCACTTTCTAAACCAAGTCGTTGAATATTTGTTACAGGATTTTATGGTGATTCACAAGAAATCCGCACCATATCATCCTCAGGCCAATGGTCAGGCTGAAAGCACTAATAAGATCCTTTGTAACAACAAACGTTCAGATTGGGACAAACAGTTACACCACGCTGTTTGGGCATATCGAGTGGCCTACAAGACCGTACTCAATGCAACTCCCTTTCAAATGGTTTTTGGTCAGAATGCTGTGCTTCCTTTGGACTTCTTGATACCGACCCTTAAGGTTGCACAAGAACATCAGTGGACCGGCCATGAATTATCAGCGAGGATAATGGACTTGGAACGATTAGGAGAAACTAGGCTAAAGGTAGCAGCAGGAATATATGCAGCGAAGAAGCGACAGAAAGCATATTTTGATGCACATGTGAAAGATAAAGGCTTAAAAGAAGGAGATTTAGTTCTAGTATATACGCTAAAGCAACACGCACGTAAGTTAGAAAAGCGAGGTTATGGACCTATGATCATTAACAAACTCTCAACAAGCGGAGCAGTACAATTAGCCACTTTAGAAGGAGATATAATGCCTAATTATATTAGTGGCTGTAGAGTCAAGTTATATCAGGAACCTCTTTCTAAGGATATGCTTAGACGACTCACGTTGGCAAAGAAGCGTAAGGAGGAAGAAAATAGAATACGAGCGGAAGCTCACGCAGAAGCAATAGAACGCATTAAACGCATGAAGTTAAGAAGACAAGGACTAGGGAGAGAACATTATAACCATCTTGAAACTACACCCAGATATCCCATGGCCATGTGTCAAGTAAAGTCAACCACTCATCCTAGTATAGTGGACAGGAGACCATTCATTACAGTTAGGCTAGAGCACGGCAACCCTTGCCAAGAGCTCAGGGCTTTAATTGACTCAGGTGCTGCGACTAGTGCGATTAGATGGTCCCACTATAAGGATTCAGGAATAGAAATGCGGCCAATTGAGGCATACCTCATAGGGCTAGGAGGCATGGAAACCCCTTGCATGGGTGAGGTGGACCTTCCTATCCTCATTAAGGATGTGACCATGACAGCAAAGCTACTAGTGTGCCATGATGACAACCTGATAGAACCCCTAATCCTTGGCCAAGATTGGCTATACGATCACTCAGTGGACCTAAATCTTAGACAAGGCTCCTACAGATTGGAACCTTAGAACAGATGCGAGTGATACCGCTTGACTTCCCTAATTGCATTCCGATTGAGGTTTGTAACCCTAGACCCTATGAAACGCATGCGACGGAAGACCGGAAGATCTTGGGTCAGACCAGTCACGTCACGTCTACACCAACCCACTCGGGCTTGGCTATGGACAATTGTCAATCAGAAGGACGACAAGAGATCTTCCCTGGGGCTTCCTGCAAACTAGAAGGGGCAGCTACCCAACCGCTAGGGCAGATAGACACAATCAGCGGTCAAGTGGGTTGCATTAGCGGCCAAATGAGCACAACACCCTGCGGTGCTCATCCTTCCAAACTTGTTGCGGACTGGCCTAGATTAAAGATACATAACGAATCACTTCCTAATGGGCAGGTCACGCAAGTGTTGGATCTCCCTTTTTTTCCAAAGCAGAGCGTCCAATGGACCTCTCAAACCCAACCACGAACGAGTCAACCACAACAGAGGAACCCAGACCGACGACATCACCAGACAAGGCAAAGAAAGCAACAGTATCAGCATCACAGAACAAGTGGCACAAAACAAATATGGGTGCCAAAAGGACAGCAACCACAGGTTATTGGCAACACTGCAGACGAGAGCAGGACAAAGTTTCAACAGAAGCAGAGTCAGCATCCAAAGTCCCCTCGATCTTCTTTTACAAGTACCAATACTCGACAGATTTGGATCGCCAAGAAATACCTTATCCATAGACCCACACCCATGCAGATTTGGGTACCCAAACAATGTATTATAGCCCAACCCTCAAGCCATGTAATATATACCCCTCATAAATCTTTCCATCCTTCAATACCACCGATACCGCTTTTTGTCCCTCAGCAGAAACACACCACCCACTCAAAGACTCTTAGGAAATGGATACCGAAACGTATCTACACGTCTTCTTGTACCCCATTATCTAACAATTTTCCCACCCCATTTAAACTCCACCCTTGTAATAATTCACCCTCAACCAAACCTTGTATAAATTCATACACCTAAACCCCACATTATGCATAATAAAAGCTCATCAAGAATTGTAGGCATAATCTAAACCATGTAGGTGTCTAGAGACCTGCATTAGTTTTGCAAATAATCATTGCATCAATCACTTCACGACACTTGGCTACACGGGTTACACATCGGTTATGGAAAGGGATTGCGGTCTCACCTTATTGGGATCATAATTAATTTCCATGCTAATGTGTTAATATTTTGTAGCAGATCTTTTCCATTAGCTCGTCAGTCATCATGCAAACCGAAGCAGGACCATCAGAAGCTGGCCCCAGTGCATCGATGGCCACTATTGGAGAATTACTAGCGGAATCTTATCCTACGATGCAACCACCAGAGTTTCAAGGTTTTCCAGGACCCATGCCCATCGATGATCCTCCTAGAGGATATACTGAGAAGATTCATCGTAATTCTCATTGGTTTCAAGGCCTAGCAGGACCCTTAGCAAACGTTGATTTCATATTTGAGGCCAATTTGGCATTTGATCTTCGCACATGGACCAAGTACCAGTTCTTGTCAAGAGAATTTGAAGGACTACAGAATACACAAGATCTAACGCACGTTTGGGCACGAGAGGGATTTACAGAATATTTTAGCGACCCTCTGCCTAAACCCGATTTTTACAGATGTTTTTACTTGGTAACCACCTTAACAGCTTCAGAAAACAAGGATCTACCTGGCACATTCATGTTACCATCCTTGGTAAATGATCCTCCATTCAGAAGGTTTTATTTGTCTAAAGATTTAATTCGTGCAGCTCTGAAAATACATGGAACACACACTCCGACGGAGAGAGAACGGCTAGTCCCAGAGCAGATGAAACATGGTGACGTAACTAAGTGGGAGGATATTTCAGCCATAACCCCTGAGCTTTCCAAGCCATTACGGATATGCATGCAGCACTTTGCTTTCCCAGCTCAAGATCGTTTTACCATGCCCCACAAAAGAATCTGGTTTGGATTGTACTTAGCATGTACTGGACCGCAAACGGTTGATCTAGCCAGCTGGATAATTGATCAGCTCTATTTGGCACAACATAGGTGGGAGCGAAAGAAGGTAATCAATGGATGATGCGCCCTCACCAGGAGCATATATATGTGCTTGGCGTATGACTTACCAATTGAGCGTGCCATGACCAGTGAGGAACTGAAAGCATTTAAAGGCACCACTAGGAAGGCTAGAAAGTCTAGCAAAGGCAGAGCCGGAAAGCGGATGAGAGGTACTATCCCATGCCTACAAGTCCCAGAATCACCCTCGCCACAACCATCTCCAGAGCAGTCACCAACAGCAGCCACTCCCACGGTACCACCAGTTCGTATACGGTTATCAAGACCAGTTACGCCGAAGGGCACCACCAGTACTGTTGCACCCCAAGCAGCCACAACCACAGAACCTATCACCACAGCAGCTGAACTTCCCACCACTATTGGTGCGGAAGCTTTCTCTTTTCCAATACCCCATTTAGAAGCAGGACAAGCAGAGCCACTAGACCAAACTTTTGATTTTGAGATGCCTGATGCATTCTCCAATGAGTTACAGTTTTCAGAAGGACAATTGTTTTCTCAAGAATTTGAAAGGCCTAGCTACCCCACCACACCCAGGGATCAGCCACAAGGACAGATCGTGTCCAGCTCTGATGACGAAAGAACAGCAACCGATGACGACAAAGGAGACGACAAAGCTAGCCAGGGAACACAGGAATCCCAAGAGCATGAACAGACAGATGGTCAAGGCCAACAAACAGACACACATGGTGATACAAGTACCCATGAAGATGAAACTTACGAAGCAGCAGCTTACACACTAGCTATCAAGAAGCTGTATAGAACTATGGAAAAAGTTTGGGCACGCAAAAAGTTGACAGAGGAAGAGAGTCAAACAATAATAGAACAAGAACTTGTCACAGGCGGATTCAAAGACGCATACATCAAAGGATTCAGAGAGTTAGTCAAATCAGTAGGCTCCAACGAAGCCCTCAGGTACTTGCAACGAAAGCCACTACCACAGTTTGACCCCCGCAGAGTACGACTACTTTCAAAGCCCGACGAATACATTCGTGTACCCACAGGAGCACAGTCTTCAGAACAAGCCAGGGAGGCATGCCTCGTCCCCGAAAGTTCGTTGGCAGTAGAAACCATCTTTGTAGATTCCCCACCCCGCGCTACAGCTGTACAAACCTCAGTAGTCACTGAAGTACCGACCACCCCAACCGCTCCTCCATCACCGCCCGTCCATCCAGCCTACCCTCTTCACCCTCCTTCCCCCAGACCAACATCCTCATTCGCCGGTGGTGTTGCAAAAATTGTCTTTACGACCACTAACCCCACAATTCCCGCACCCATTAGCCCTAGTCTACCCCCTCCCACACCCACCTTTCTATCCAACCCATTCCTTCATCAATCTTTTCCATCTTTCCCCACAACTCCAAGACCCCTTTTCCCATTCCCTCCGCCATTAACCTTCTCCCCCGTCTCACCTCCCCGACCCACTGTAACCCCTCTTTCCCCTTTCCACCAAGCTGCTCCAGCCAGCCCCCCTGTAAATTACCCCTCAACCTTTGTAAATCCCGTATTTACACCAGCACGAGTACCCACGATCACACCCATATTCACGATCAACGCACTAGATACGTCCACTGACATGGACATCTCACCACCTACTGCACCATCACTAACTTCACTCACGGCACAAAAATATTTAGGCACCTCACAATTTTCCACAATCACCACAGCATCCACCTTCCCATCCCCATTCCCCATTCCCGTTGCATCTACACCAACTGCATCTTCATTTAGCACCCCATTAATACTATCACCCACTGTAGATAATGCATTCCGACAAATGTTCATGTGTATGATGCAAGTAAGAGATGAGTTCACATCTCTTGGTGATAATTATCAGCAGCTGCAGAGGACAACCAATGACTTACAGTCGCAGCTTAATTTATTGTCTATTGAGAATGCCTCTCTGAACACCCGCTACCAGGAATTACGCGAAGCCTATCACAAATTGGAACTAGAAAGCGAAGAAAAGACCAAGGAAGCAACTGCTGACCTGGATAACTTATTAAGAGCCCAGACAGTCCGCAATGCAACACTAACACGCAACATGGGCTTACTACGAAGACACCTAGCAGCCGCCAAGGAAGAAAACCAGCGCTTACAGGATCAGAACCGAGAAAACTTAGAAGCAGCACTTGACCATCCAGACCAACCACTCAGTCCTAGCAGGTTCAAAGCCATTCCTTCAGACTCGATGAGGATGCTGCTAGAAGATCATGTAAGATTGCTAGACGAATATGACCGCATGAACGAGGAGTTAGAGAAACTCAAAGAAGATCACAAATTACTCCAGTTACGAGAACCGGCACACCAAGACATACCAGCACCTGTGGACCCCTCTCCTGACATCTTAGAGGAACTCAACTCATTACGGGCCCAGGTATCACACCTTGAATCAAGGATCGCAGTATATGAAGCACCACCAAGGCCAGATTCCCCACCTGAGCTTCCAGGTGAGGAAGAAACAGTCACCATTCCGGTGGAGGAAACATTTGAAGAGGCGTACGAGCCACAACCCATCCCAGGCGGACGCGTCACGGCCGAAGGTCAGATGACATACGATCTTCCAACCCCCTCGTGGATGAAGACTATTGAGGAACTTGGCACAACGCACTCAGCTAGAGTAGAGGCTCAATTACATGCCATGGCGATGATAGAAGAAAGAATATTACAGTCTCCATTCTTTGCTCATTTGGCCCCGCGACGATACATATCTGGGCATGAGCTACAGTATAAACCATATTTCATGTTAATGGCCGAATACCAGTTAGCCATTGAGAAAGAGACAGGTAAGAAACCATCGCATGCAACTCAATTCGAGGCGGATGATTTGCCACTAGATGCACAATAAGGAAGGATCTATCAACCAGAGTGGCGAAAAGATTTACTCCAACAGTATCTAGAGATGATGAGTACATGGGTAAAGGCACCTTTGCATTTGAAGTATAACCCGTGTTGGGGACCAGTACCACGATGCCGCTCCTGGACTGCCTTTGCTATTAAGGTATAAAACAATAAGCAGTGCCAAGACTGGTTGAATTACCCCTATTTTAAGCCACCCATTGAGTTACCAACTGTTGGCTACATGATGGCTACAATTCGCCACTGGCTCCCTAGATTAAAGCATATGGATGATATAGCGGCGCATATGACTGTCAAAATCTTTGACATGATGCAAATGATTTTTAAAGTCTTCCGACGCGTCAAGGCACCCCATGTCAACACCCCGGGCTTTGAGCATGGCAATTTTGACCTGGTATATGATATGAGTACAACGCCATCGCTACGGGTGTGTTATGCCTGGCACTGCAGAATAAAGTACCTACCGGGGTGCTACAAGCAGACATTCGAAGAGATGTTCACAACCGGCTTCTGGGAATACCATTCAGAGGTATTCATAAGCAGGCCTACACATTTATTACAATTATTTCCCTGTGAACGAATGGTCTATTCCACACACTATCAGCTCCCGCCACCGGAAGAACCG
>CM035408.1:125383488-125398488 GCA_020310875.1 Ceratopteris richardii
GGTTTGTTCAAGATTTTTCCTTTTTCTGTAAGCTAGGAATTCCCAAGTATAAAAGCCAAAAATTTTTCATTTTCAAGTTACTTGTTGAACAAGTATCGTGGAGAGCTGTGTCGAGTGTCGTGTGAGTCCAGCGATCGTTTCGAGGAAAGCAAGCAATAGGGGAGAGTTCAGTGCAAAAGAGTTGGACCAAGAGATCATGGGAGCTTCCAAGGTAAACTAAACCACCTGTTTGCTCAAAAATTTCCAGTATTTCAACCTAGGAAAGGAAGAAAACGACCTGCGCTGAGTGTCGTTTGGGCCTTCAGGGGGTTAAGAGTATTTGGTTGATTGATACAGTGGGTGAGGGTAAGAGAGAAGAGCTAGGTGAGAAAGGGGGAAACATCAAATCTCAAAAAACATTACAAAAATTTGAAAAAGGGTCAAGTATCGCTTTGCTCCTGCGGTCGAGTATCGTTTTACTCCTGCGGTTGAGTATCGCGATATTTCCCAGCGGTCGTCGATCGTTTCGTTAGAGATCGTCTCGTTAGAGATCGTTTCAGACAGAGGTCGTAGATCGTTTCGTTAGAGATCGTCTCGTTAGAGATCGTTTCAGACAGAGGTCGTAGATCGTTTCGTTAGAGATCGTCTCGTTAGAGATCGTTTCAGACAGAGGTCGTCGATCGTTTCGTTAGAGATCGTTTTGATCAGAGGTCGTAGATCGTGTATCGTTTGCCAAGTATCGTGATCCAGAGATCGCGACACTTGTCAAAGGTCGTGTATCGTTTGTCACGAGTGTCGTCGGTCGTCGATCGTTTGGCGGAGATCGCGACACTTGTCAAAGATCGGTATCGTTTCAGTTAAGTATCGTCGATCGTTTCTGGCGAAGGTCGTAGATCGTTTATAATCGAGTATCGTGTATCGTCTAGTGAGAGATCGTGTATCGTTTCAGCCCAAGTATCGCCGATCGTTTCTACTAGAGACCGTCGGTCGTGTATCGCTTTCTGCCAGAGATCGTTTTGCGGAAGATCGTTTGGTCAAGTATCGTTTTCCAGCGATCGTTTTGATCAAGTATCGTTTGTGAGCGATCGTTTTGGTCAGAGGTCGTAGATCATTTCATTGAGAGGTCGCGTATCGTTCCCAGTCAGAGATCGTTTAGGGAAAGATCGTCTGTTAGCGATCGTTTTCCCCAAGTATCGTCTGTCAGCGATCGTTTCACCCAAGTATCGTTTGTCAGCGATCGTTTTCTCAGAGGTCGTGAGAGTCAAGTATCGTGACTTGAAATTTTCTTTCAGTCACATTCCAGCCTAAGTTTTCCCTAGACTTCTGAACCATAACTTAGAACTCTAGAGACTAAAGGTGGACAAGAATTGATCAGAGCTCTTAAGTGGATGAACCTGAGATCGGGAAGAACCTTAGGAAGCCGAAGAAGTGTAATTTCTTCCGTAGGGAGTGTTGCCGAACCAAGTAACCGTTCACACTATTCTGAGACCTCCAGTGAGTCAGAAGGAGAAATCCCCATGGCTTCCGAGGATATGCAAGGCACTGTGCCCATGATTGGCCAGATGTCCGTCATTGAGGGTGAATACAGAACTTCCTTAGAATATGTGAGCACTAACCACAATGAGATACCTATCTATTTGGATGGTCTAAACAGATCAGTGGCCAGACTGAGGAAGGCTTCAGAAGCCTACATAGTGCCAAGACCGGCAGTTAAGTACATAGGAGGACTGTACATGGATAAACAAGACATTCAATACATGGTCACAGAACATCCTGAAATCATTAATGAGCGTGGTGAGGAAAATAATACTTCAAGCGTAAATGGACATGAAACTGAAGTACAAGTGACTACTCCTAGAGGAAGATCAACAATCACTAAACTTTGGAGAGGAGACTTAGTTCCCCAGGATGACACTCTAATAGATGTGTATTTGATCAACGGGATGGAGCACCTGCTCAGAGCCCATTCCTCTATTTGGGAAGCTGCTCCTAATCCAGTTACCATTTATGAGTTACAAGATCCTGAATTCTCCACCATCATCACATATTTGGACAAAAATCACAGAAGGTATTGGCCAGTCACTGAATTAGAGAGAGCTGAGCTGAAATATCAGAACATCCCAGTGTTCCCCCCAAGGGACCAAGCCACCACTTCACGGAACCCACATGGAACTTCTCAAAATGATTCAAGTCAACATTCGGGGCAAACACAACAAACTCAACAAACCCAGATCCCTGTCAGACCACATGTTCAATTCGCAATGCCTGCCACTAATCCTAATTATCGGCCACAACCAGCCATTGACCCAAGACTTGGAGTTCATGCTCCAGTCAGACCACAGGTAGTACGAGGACCAGGCATACCAATAGGAAGACCAAATTACCCTGTAATGCCGAGACCACCTGAAGCAGGAAGGAGACTAAGACCGATTCAAGTGGCCAAGTGCATGAGAAATCATTATGATGGCTCGAGTGAACCCTATAATCACATAGCAGAATTTAAACAAGTAGTTAGAGCCGAGCAGGTAGATGACTTCATGATTCAATATGAGTCCTTTGGCCTTACCTTGTCAGACACAGCCCTGGCTTGGTTTCAGCCATTGGATCCAAATACCTTCCAGAACATGGATCAAGTGTATCAAGAAATGATTGAAGAATTTACCAAGTCTGGAATCAAGAACAATTCTTCGTCATTAATCCACAGCTTCAAACAGGTCCCGACTGAGTCAGTCAGATTGGCTGCCAGGAGATTCAAGCAGTATGTGGATAGATGCCCCGTAGAGGAGAGACCAACTCAAAATAAAATGGTATCATTGTTCTTAGAAGGACTATTGAACGGAACCTTGAGGTCATTAGTGTACGTGAAGAGAGTTCAAACTTTGCAAGAGTGTATGAAGGAATGTATAGACCTAGAGGATAACCTTGCAGAAGACTTGAAAATACCCCAAGGTAGTGTGAAAAGTGAAGAGTCATCAAGTAGCACATCAAACCCTAAAAACAACGTAGAGGAAATTGCCGACTTGCTAGCAAAAAAACTGAATATGCAAGGACAGAGGAATTATCCCACCAATCCTATGAGAATGCCTATGCTTAGAAGATGTCTGCAGTGCGGAGGGGATCATCCTTCTCACTTGTGTAGTAGAGGAGTAGTCCCACCACCTGCCTATGTTCCTCATAGACCCTCTGTTCCCGGACCACTACAGTATTGCAGCATAGAGCAGAGATACACCAACCATAGCACCGAGAACTGCCCTTACAATAGGCAAACCAGACCCACACAGCCTTATGTGAGACCATACGGATATCCGCAGAACCAGCAAGGAGGAGAAACTTTTAGATATCCCTCATATCAGCCACAGGCACCAATACCACGACCATACGCATACCAAGGATATACACAGCCTCAACCAGTGCTAGGACAACAACCGCCCCACCCTCAGAACGTTGTCCCAGTTAAGATAGCGCAACCAGAGGAAAACTTAGAAAGGGCCATAGTGCCAGCTACACCTTTGACTAGTAGTGAACCATATGACTCATTTTACGAACCTAGTCAAGGAACATACCCAGATTATGAGAGCTCAATAATGGAATATGGGCAAGAATATGACCCATATGCTTATGGCATGGAGACACCAGAGAGTTCATACAACTACGAGCAAGATTATGTACCATTAATGTATACAGCTCCTAGAGCAACCATGCCACCTCGACCAATGAATAGACCGTCTGTACCTAGAGGACCATGCTACAGATGTGGAGGTGACCACTATATCAGAGAATGTACATTGCCAAACCCACCACCACCACAACGAAATTGGGAAGGTTACTGTAGCGATTGTGGAAAGGAACATCTTTTCAGAGATTGTCCTAAGAATCCCAATAAAGTCACATCCAACGTACAGATTAACGTGATAGAAGTAATTGAGTCGTCAGGGAGTGATAAAGAGTACACTATACCTTTAAAAGCCATAACAAGAGCAAAGGCTAGAGAAGACCCTGATAAAACCGAAGAAAATAATCAAAGTGACAAAGAGGGAAATACACCCATCCCTCACAAAGTAGAAGACTCCGAAGAACCAGGAAAAAGTATCACCAGTAAACGATCCCAAAGATGGAAGCAAAGGAGAGACAGGATAAAAGAAAAAAAGTTATTGCAAAAGAAGGAAAATGAAAAGAGAAAACCAAAATCAACAGAAGAAGCACAAGTGGAAGAAGAAAATAAAATGGAGGAAGAAAAGAAGGAGGTAGGATCGGTATTAGCAGACCCAATGCCTGAAGAATTAGCCATGTGGATTCAGGCTTACAAGGCGAGAATAAAAGCAGGGCCTACCATAGAACAACATGAGAGAGAATATCCGAGAGGCGACTTAGAGAAAGAAAGATTGGAAATCTGCAAAAAATTGATAGAAGTTGCCCAACAAACGTTAGAAAAACCCGCATCACCTTTACCAAACAACCGAATTTGCGAAGAAAAATTCCAAGAGTGTCTAAGCACTCAGGAAAAGCCTAATGTAAATAGACCTCTGGATGATGAAATTGGTATTGAGAGAAAGGAAGGATCCATAGTCCCTGAAACAGAAGGAGATTGGACTAAGGATTTATGGGCGTGAGTTCAAGAGGACAAGTGGAAAAAGGTAGAGGGAATGGAACCGCCCTTTGAAGAATTGAAAGCAGAAAACGAAATAGAGGATTCAATACCTGAACTTAATTCAGAAGGGATTTTTCCAATGGATGCAAGTGACAAAGAAGCCGAAGACGATGTAAAGGAACTACCTAATTACACCGGGGAATACGAGCACAACTCGGAATTGTATCGCATTCCATCAATACAGAGACGAGAAACGAATCCATCAGTTCAAACATCGGAGATCATACAACGCCTTAGAGAGGTGAAAATCCCATGTACCTTAACATTCGAAGAATTGTTAAAGGTAAAACCACATTTAAAAGAGAAATTAATCAATCAGTGGGAAGTCAAGGAAGAAAAGAAGGAGGTAGATGACGAAGTGAAAACGGTGAGAATTCCAGTGGATAAAGTAGGAGACTTTAGTGAAGGAGATGAAGGAAATACCTGTCTTCCAATCACCTATAGGGGTTACACAACCAAAGCCATATTAGATTCAGGAGCTGGTGTTGGCATTGCTACCAAAGAAATTTGGGAGAAATGGGGAAAACCAGCATTGAGACCAACACGCATGAAAATTCAAATGGCAGATGGACATACGGAAAGACCCCTAGGATTGTTGGAACGAGTAGTCTTCACTACATGCGGAGTGGAATTCGAACATACTTTAGCAATATGTCACTTTGAAAGGCCAAGCAATTATGAAATGATCTTGGGAAGGCCATTCATGAGACAGCTAAAGGTCGTACAAGATTGGGGAAAAGATGCAGTGTACCTACAACGCGCAGGAGTCACCACTAGGATCAACCTACATACGTACGCATATCAAGATGTACCACCTCTGCAATGGAATCAAATCCACAAAGAGGAAGACGAACAATCGATTCATAGTGCAGGTTCTAGTGACCAATCCTGGATGAACGAGGACACTCATCTATGGATATGCCAAGCTGCAAAAAAGGAAGAAGAGAGAAGAAAGAGTTGGCAGCAGAAACAAGGTGTAGAGAGATCAGTACAAGATCCAGCTTATATGCCACAAGTATTTCCAGACGAAGAATTCGAACCTCACGGTTGGATGGAAATCTTAGCCACCCTCGATGTTTGTGTAAACGAAGAAGTAGTAACTATGAATGAATGTATTGACGAGGAGGGTTATGACGTTAGCCTGTATATGGTAGTCCTTCAGGAGGCAGAAGAAGGAGAAGTAATTGAGAAAGACTGGAAGGAGGACTACGAGAGCATTGAAATGGAACCAGAACCCATGGATCTAGGGATTTGTACCAACAACATAGATATCACTGCCAATGAACAACATAAGGATCTCACACAAAAGGAAGAATTAGAAATTGAAAGGGAGTTAGAAGAGGAAGATAACAAGCTTCAAGACCAATTTGAGGTACCATCTCATTTCAAAAAATACGAAGTAGAAGAGAGGAAGATTGCTATTCAAATGCCTAAAAGAGAGGCACAACCGGGGATAGCATATGATAATAAAGAGCAAACCAAGAAAATAGTTGTAACCATGGAAGGAGGAGAGGAACGATGTACTTTCATAGGACAGGATGTCTCAGCGGAAGAAGAGCGAGAGTTGATTCGACTCATAAGAGAATACCGGGATGTCTTTGCTTGGACCTATAAGGATTTAAAAGGAGTAGATCCTTCTATATGTGCGCATAGAATCCCCATGACATCCGAGGCCAAACCTTCCAAACAGAGACCTTATACTTATAATGATGTGTATTCAGCCAAGATAAAAGAAGAAATAGATAAGTTGTTGGATGCTGGATTCATATACGAGATAGAACACACAGAATGGGTATCGCCATTAGTGGTAGTGCCCAAGAAAAATGGAAAATTGAGAGTGTGCATAAATCTGAAGAAGGTGAATGCAGCCACTATACGTGATAGCTACCCATTACCGATTACGGATCATCTATTGGAGAGGGTAGCAGGTAAAGAGGTCTATAGCTTCCTAGATGGTTTCTCTGGATACAATCAGGTGGCTATTGCGACTGAAGACCAACACAAGACAGCATTTGCCACTGAATGGGGTGTGTATGCATTCAGAGTGATGCCCTTTGGACTCACTAATGCACCGGCTACCTTCCAACGATTAATGTGTCACGTTTTCAAGGAATTTTTGAAAAAAAGCATGGAAGTGTATGTAGATGATCTTTGCACATATTCCAATCAAAGACCTGATCACATACCGGAATTAAGGAAGATATTCAACAAATGTAGGCAGTATAGAGTTTGCTTAAACCCAGAAAAATGTGTCTTCATGGTAAGACAAGGAAAAATACTAGGACACATAGTCTCAAGAAATGGGATATCTACGGATGAGGACAAGATTAAAGTCATATTGGACTTACCAAGACCCAAAAATGTAAAGGAAGTACAAGCCTTTATGGGACATTGTGGATATTACCGTAGGTTTATTCACATGTATGCCATAATAGCCAAGCCCTTGTACGGTCTATTGACTCAGTTCACTTGGACAGACGAGTGTGAGAAGGCCTTCAACGAGCTTAAAAAGAGGCTGAGTACAGCCCCAATTCTAAAATCACCCAACTGGAACAAGCCTTTTCATATTCATGTTGATGCTTCGAACTATGCAATTGGATGTATCCTAGCTCAACCGGCTGATGAAGGAAAACTTGACCATCCAATCGCTTATGCGAGTAGACAATTAAACCAAGCTGAAAGAAATTACACGACTACAGAAAGAGAGGGCTTAGGAATGGTTTATGCAGTAAAGAAGTTTAGACATTACCTCTTAGCCAACAAATTCAAATTCTTCATAGACCATCAAGCTTTGTTGTATTTAGTCAATAAACCTTGTAGCACGGGAAGGTTGGTACGATGGTTCTTGCTACTAATGGAGTTTGACTTTGAGGTGATAGTCAAAAAAGGGAACACACATGTGAGAGCAGACCACCTTTCTAGGTTAAAACACGGAGAGCCACCTAGCGGAGTTCCTGATGATTTGCCAGACACCTATCTTTTCAACCTGGAAGTATGTCCTCAATGGGCCGAAAAATTGATCCCAATACTCACACATGGACCTAAAGATGGGATCACGCCAAACCGAAAGCAAGATCTTTGGAGGACTAAGAATCTTCACATTATTGCTGGAAGTTTATACCACCAGGATTCAAGCGGACTACTGATGAGATGCGTGGAAGAAGATGAACAAAAAATGTGGCTTCAGAAAGCGCACATAAATCAATGGAACACTCACTTGAACGCAATGAGAACATGGCAAACGCTCAAGAGGTTTGGCATATATTGGCCAACAATGCAACGAGATGCACACCATTATGTGTCAACCTGCCCAACTTGTCAAGAACAAATCCCAGATGAGAACTCTACGTTATGCTATTCTACAATAGCACCAAGGTGGAGCATGCCTTTAGTAAAGTTCTTGAAAACTCGAGAGTACCCTGATGGAGCTACCCTAGCAAGAAAACGTGCTCTTGAAGAACAGAGCAAAGATTACGTCATCCTAGGGAAACAACTCTTTAAACGCGGGAAGGATAACCAACTAAGATTGTGCATTCATGAAAATGAATATCTCTCTGTATTAGAAATGGCACATGCAGGAGCTGCAAGAGGACATTTCTCAGCAGACAGAACGGTCAAGATGATTCTCTTTGCAGGCTTGTGGTGGCCAACTCTACATATGGACGCAGAGACATATGTGAGAAGCTGCGAAACATGCCAGAGAGCAAAATATCCCATTAGAAGAGATGACATGCCTTTAAGACCCATGGTTTGTGCGAGAGCATTTACCAAGTGGGGTATTGATTTCATAGGACCTATCAATCCACCTGCAAAAGGATCACATGCTGAATACATCATAGTAGCCACCGACTACCTGACTAAGTGGGTAGAAGCAAAAGCCACTAGAAAGAATGATGCTCAAACCACAGCAAAATTTCTCTTTGAGCACATATTCACACGCTTTGGACTACCGATCGAGATAGTGAGTGATCGAGGAACGCATTTCTTAAATGAAGTCATTGAATCACTAATGAATGAATTCTTAGTGATTCATAAAAAATCAGCCCCATACCATCCTCAAGCCAACGGACAGGCTGAAAGTTCCAACAAAGTACTATGTACTGTTTTGACAAAGATTGTCAATAATGGAAGGTCAGATTGGGACAAACAATTGCATCACGCAATTTGGGCCTTCCGAGTGGCATATAAAACGGCCATTGGAACCACGCCATTCAACCTAGTGTATGGGCAAAATGCAATTTTGCCGATTGACTTCTTAGTACCTACCTTGAAAGTGGCCCAGCAATATGAGTGGAACGGTCATGAATTATCTCAACAATTAGATCAAATTGAAAAGCTGCACGAGACTAGATTGCAAGCGGTAGCGGGCATTTATGCCGCCAAACGGAGACAAAAGGCTTATTATGACGCACATATAAAAGACAAGGGACTAAAAGAAGGTGACTTAGTCCTAGTATACACCCTCAAACAGCATGCAAAGAAGCTCCAAAAACGCGGATATGGACCCATGATTATAAATCGAATCTCTACTAGTGGTGCAGTCAATCTCGCCACACTGGATGGAGATATTCTTCCCAACTACATTAGTGGATGCAGAGTGAAAAGATTCATGGATCCCCTAACGGAACAAATGCTAGCACGACTCTTAGGAGCTCAGAGTAGGAAAAAGGAAGAAGAACGCATACGAGAAGAAGCTAGACAGGAAGCCCTAGAACGTATCAGAAAACGAAAAGAGTGGATGAGAGAAAGAGACGAGAGATATAGAGTAGGAGAAGAACTCATCCCAATGGCTAATTTTAGAGCCACTGAAAACTCAGGACAACAAAGAAGACAGCCTTATTTAAATCTGGGGGCAGGACGAAAGGAGTACCACTTAGTGGATGCTCTCATAGACACAGGAGCAGCAATAAGCTGCATTAGATTTTCTTTGTCTAAGAGACTTAAAGAGGAGATACGCCCATCGAAGGCACAGTTAATTGGAATAGGAGGAAAAATTACTCAATGCATAGGTGAGATCACTGTACCTTTACATATGGGAAACAACACTATGGAGCAGAGACTCTTAGTGTGTCAGGACCAAGATTTGCTTGAAGATGTGGTGTTAGGCCAAGATTGGATCTACGAATATGAGGTAACCATTCAATTGGCTTTAGGATACATCTCTGCCAGAATAGGACCTCGAGAGGTATTTAGTTTGCTAGACGAACGACCACCCAAAGCCGCTATTATAGAGCCAGAAGTTCATCCTAATGAACAAAGTCATGATTGTATGTTCACTAGCAATACAGGAACCCCATCATCAAGTACTTCATGTGAAAATACAGTGAGTCCTGTGTGCATTCCATCTTTGAGTAGAAAGAGTCACGAGAGTACACCAAAACCTAAAATCAAGCCCAGTGAACCAACAGGCACAAGAGAGAATGTTCCTCTGCAAGAGTTGAAGTCTACACCTGTGCAAATGTACCCCATTCCACATTCTACACTAGCTTGGATAAGGAAGGACCAAAAGAAGGCCTATCTTCAGCAACAGAAAAGTCTTCGACAGCAGCGTGAGCAATCGAATAGGAAGACAAAGAATTTCGAACACTTCAGGCAACCACGACCCAAGAGCATATGGATCCCAAAGAAGCTGATAACTGCACAACCTGATCGAACAAAAATATGGGTTCCAAAGTCATGTACTCTAAGGACAACCATCCCAAACAAGGAACATCCTCAGAAGGGCTATCACACTCAACATGGTCAACAGACACATCAGTAGAGAAAGAGGACATATTGGAGGAAGAAGGAATCCATAAATGCAATACAAACCAACCGGAGATTTTCAAATAGGAATCAGCAGACATACTACCAAAGACGAACCGCATTCATCAAAAAGGTGGAGAATACAGTACATTCCTCCAAAGTGAAGCAAATATGGGTGCCGAAAGACAAGACAAGCTGCATACATCGTGCAACTACTTCCAATTGCACACATGAGGAGCTGCCAAGATCCAAAGTATGCATGATAGGGCCACATTACAAGGCCAAGCATTCGGCACATCCTTCTTCTACTTTCGGATAGTATCGCACATTTTCCCTTTGGAAATAGGAGAGCACTTGTACATACATAAAATATTACTCCAAAAAAAATTTTTCACTAACCGCTTCGGCTATGTACTAACTTTTATGTTTTCT
The DNA here is from genome assembly GCA_020310875.1 of Ceratopteris richardii. NCBI lineage: Eukaryota > Viridiplantae > Streptophyta > Polypodiopsida > Polypodiales > Pteridaceae > Ceratopteris > Ceratopteris richardii. The sequence continues at coordinate 125,394,293 of CM035408.1, forward strand.
TTTCAGCAAAAATATAAAAATGCATGAAAAATTCAGGTATTACCTTTCTCACACCCACGGGAAAGGGACGACACCATGCACTCGGAGCTTCATCGAATTATTAATCAACATATGGAGGAGGATTTCTGAAAAACATATGGATACTAATTCATCCTCTATATTGAGTGCAGATGACATCTTCTGACTCAGAAGCTACACAGCAGGAAGAGGAACTACTTCTTCCATTGGGGTCAATAACCAAGGTCAGAGGACATTGGTTTCGAGATGACCAACCTATCTCGGAACTTCTATTCATGGCAACCATCAAGATTATGGACAGGGATCACTATTTCCCTATCATGTCACAGGATTTCAAGACCATAATACAAGGGTTACCACATATCGAGGAAGTATGGACTCAAGCTGGCATTGAAGCATTTTTGAAAATACCTATATGCGTACCAGACTTCCAACGATGTACGCAGGTAATGAATACCATGCAGCCGGCTGCTACAAAGATTTCGGTTCCAGAAGCAAAGGTTTTGGACAAGGTAGGCACATGGAAGACAATTCAATTCACTCATGAATTGATCAATAAAGCCTTTGGATGGAATCAAGAAGGCATTACTAATGTCAAAGAGGAATGCCATGACCCCAAGAAAAGATCATTCCTGGAGATTAATAGAATAGATATTGAAGATGCAGTACGTTTGGTACACCAACACTTTTGTTTTCCTGGCATGAACAGATACACTGCACCTCAGAAGATAGTAGTTCAGTTATTCTCCCATGCCATGCGACAGATAGGAAACAAAGTGAATCTCACAGGTTACGTACAAGAACGATTGTTTGAAGCTCAGAAGAAATGGGGACAAAAGAAGTTCCTGAACGGTGGATCAGCTTTGACCTTATTGATATATGAAGCCCTAGACATGAAACACTGCTTACGAGAGATGCCAACAGTAGAAGGGCTAGCAAGGTATGCAAAATCCGCTTCTGTCCCTAAGGAGAAGAAGACAGTAGTCGTGGTGGAAGAGGCTGGAACCAGCACACAGAAGCCCATGAGGGGCACGAAACGCTTGCGAGAAGAGGAAGCCCAAACAACACCTCAGTCTAAGAGAACGCATCTCTTGCCTAAGATCACGACGGCTCAAATGCCGATTTCAAAAAGAGATTTGTCTGCTGCCCTCGAACAAACACACCAGTATATGCAAGGGCAAGTGAATCTAAATGTCCAAGGACATCATTACCGACAAGCGAGTCAAGTAAAATCAACACAGAGTACAGAAAAGACTCCGAGACAACCTGGAAGATATCAAGAATTGGGCATTGATGACTCTAGTACGAATACGGAATCCAGTCCTGAGAAAGACACACTAGATACTGATATCAGGACAGAAACATATGAAGAAGAAGGACAAGAAATTGATCAAGCGGAAGTGACACCGGACAACCAGAAGGAAAAGGAAAAGAAGGTGAATGATGCTAAGGTACAGGAGCACGTCATTCAGTTGAATGACACTACAAAAATGAGCATCAAGGAAGATACGACTACTGGGGTTACACATGTCAAAGTACCTATTAAAGAGGAAGAACAAACCCCAGTGAATAAGGAAACGGGAGAGCTCCAACAAGAAACCATAATCGAGGTGCCTGATGACACACCTCAAGGACATGATGAAAACATGGGGGCTGAGCCAAGGATTCAACTTCAAATCAGGCAGCCCCATGATACCACCTTACACATTGCTCAAGGCAAAGACGTGACTACCGGAGAAGAACCCACAATACCTAAAACATGGCTTAATGTAGATGTCACGCAGTTAAAACCGGTAGTAAAGCAAATGATCCAGACAGCCATGGACACTCAGCAGCAAATGATGGATATAGATGCAGACTACGACAAAGCCATGAAAGAAAAGAATCAGTTTCAAGTTATGAGTGAACAGTTGTCTGCACAACTAATTCAGGTACAAAAAGAGATAGCCACCAAAAACACTGAGCTGTTAGAAACACAAACGCAATATGAATCATTAAGCACTCAGCATCAGCAACTGCGAGACCAGCTCAAGGACCTACAGAAATTATATGATGCTACTGCAGCAGAAAAAGAAAGAATGAAGACCAGAAGTACTCTACTAGAGACACAACTGAAGTTATATCTGGATGAGAATGATACGTTACGCAACAGAAATAAAGAGTTGATGAAATCATTGTTATATGACCAACCAATAAAGCAACAGGAATCAACTGAAAGTAAAGAAGATGAATTAAGAGATCAACTCGCACAATATGAAGCTTTGCTAAAACAAGAGCGCGCAATAAGAGAAGAAGCAGAACTTAAGCACAATCAGGAAATAAGTGAGCTCAAAAGGCAGCTGAATTCAGCACAGGCAAAACTCGTACAGAGCTACAGTGAAAACATGGATCACGTAGCCGACATAGGTAAGGAGCTCCTAGCCACCAAAGAAAAACTCGGGGAGGCCCTACAACAGATAAAGGAAAAAGACGAATGCATTGAAGAGCTAAAAAATCAGCAGAAAGCCAAAGAACCGATCGGGACATCAGTAGTGCCAGAAACAGAACATCCTACTGACGAGGTAGAGGTAAGCCCTCTATCTCAACCGATCTATCATTCTCCAATACATGAGCAGATGGCGGATATGCATGATGATCATCCAATGCCATACACTGCAGAAATAAGTCAGAAGGAACGGGCACTAGTGGTGTCCTGATTGACGGAAAATTTTGAGAATGAAGTCATCAAGGTCATGAAGGAAGCCAAAATCAAAGGTAAAGACTTGGAAAAGATCATCAAGCCTTTCAACATTCCATATGGACTGTTGAAAGAGAAAACAAGGCAATATATAAAGAAAATTACACACAAAAGTCCAGATGAGCAGCTCAATTTCAAGAATGACACATTCATGTACACTCAAGCAGAGTTCGAAGCTGCACAGCCGGTGTGGAGGAGAAAATTTTTGGAGAAACATCCCACACTACGGGTGCACTGGCAAGCCTCACCTTACTTATTACAGGTAAACCCTTCGTTTTGTCCAATACCACGAAGAAGGGATACCAAAGAATTTCTGGAGTTACAACGCAGCGGCACTATTAATAAACAGTGGCTAAACTATCCGATGTTACCTAGCCCGCCACATAACTATTTGCCAACAGAGGATTATATGATCAAAACAATAGAATTTTGGCTACAAAACTATGCGACTGTACCAGACTTAGCAGTTAAGATGACAAATAAAATACTTAGTATGCTACTTACAGTTTTGAAGGTCTTCAAACATGCAGCGTATACATTTCTGAACTTCATCGGCATTAATCAAGGCACCGATATACTTATTTTCGATTTATCAGTAATGCCGAGCTGCCCCACAATAATGGCATATTATTCTAGACTCATGTTTTTGCCAAGTCCGTACATGCAAACATTTGAAGAAGCATTTTTTACAGGATTTTTTGAAATAGATTCAGAGATATTTTTGAAAATGTCATCTAATCTGAATGCCAGACTTGTGGCATACGAATTAAGCTTCTTCGCAGATCACAGACAACCGCCCAACGATGGAGTAAAAGCTGAACAATGGAAACAAATCATGATACGTGAAGCCAATCTGCTAAATGATACAGAGCAACAAGTATACAGAACATATGCCCGGCGCTTATCAAAGCCTGTCGGGGACGACAGAGTTCAGGAGGGGGGCAGTGTCGAGGGCGAGACGAGTAAGAAGAGGAAAAAAAGAAAGCAACGAAAGAAACAGCTTCACTAAAAGACAAATCTGAAGATGCATCTCTGCAGGAAGCCCCGCAGGGGCGCACACACCAAGGAAAAGCACGCAGCCGGAAGAAGGAATCAGGGCTAAAGAGCGCACAAAGCAGAGAAAAAGACGGGCCCCAAAATTTTTCCGATTTGGACCACATATTTTTGTAACATATTCATTTTTGTAATATATTTCCCTTGTAAAGGCACTAGAGGAGTCCTCTAGATGCATTCACACAGAAGAATAGAAGCTTACCCATGTAAAATAGTAGGAAATTAGCTTTTAGTGAATAAAGTGCCGGTCACTTGTGTGAAAGGACCATTTTTAGGGCACTAGTATATAAGTCAAATGTGACTCTTTGTAGAGGACTTTTTGCCATTGTGACAATAGAGAGCACAGAAATTCGAAATTGTGTCTTCTTCCCTCTTCATCTTCTTCTTC
>CM035408.1:125428488-125433488 GCA_020310875.1 Ceratopteris richardii
TCATCAAATGAGTAGAACAATCCTTCATTCATAGTGGCTTTGAGATATCGCAACATTCTTCTTGCAGCTTGCAAGTGTGTAGTCCTTGGACTATGCATAAATTGTGATAACACTCCAACTCCATATGCTATGTCAGGCCTGGTTATTGTGGCATAATTGAAAGAGCCTACAATAGATCGATACAAAGTTACATCCTCTAATGGCTCTCCATCAATGGAGCTTAGCTTTACATTAACTTCCATGGGATTTGAAATAGGCTTGCAATGTAGCATCCCAAACCTCTCAAGTAGGTCTAGAATATACTTCCTTTGTATGAGCATAATACCTTCTTCTTTGTATACAACTTCAATGCCAAGAAAATACCTAAGATCTCCAAGATCAGAGATCCTAAACTCCTTTCCAAGCTTTGCCTTGATCTCCTCAATGCCCTTTGTATCATTACCTGTAATGATAAGATCATCTACATACACACACATGTAGACCACAAGTTCTCCTCTTTGTTTGATGAAGAGAGATGGATCCGCCTTGCATTGATTGTAACCACATTTGATCAAATAGTCCACCAACCTTTGGTTCCAAGCCCTTGGAGCTTGCTTTAGGCCATAAAGTGCCTTCTTCAACCTACAAACATGATGTGGAAACTCTTTATGAACAAAACCTAGTGGTTGCTCCATGTATACCTCTTCTTCCAAGTCTCCATTGAGAAAGGCATTCTTGATATCCAATTGGAAGAGCTTCCATCCTTTGCTAGCAGCCATTGCAATGAGTGTCCTAATGGTGCTCATCTTTGCCACGGGGCTGAATGTCTCTTCAAAGTCCACTCCATAGGTTTGTGCAAAACCCTTGGCCACCAATCTTGCTTTGAACCTAGAAATAGATCCATCTGAATTCCTCTTTACTTTATACACCCACTTATTACCTATTACCTTCATGTTCTCCTTCTTGGGCACTAGAGTCCATGTTTTATTTTCCTCAAGTGCGTCGATCTCTTCTTGCATTGCCTCTTTCCATTCGGTGTACCTGCTTGCATCTTCATAGCAATCGGGCTCATGATCTTCTACTACTTTGTTCATATATGCATAATGTGTTGCCATGTATGAATCATAAGTAAACCTTTGAGTTGGATACTTAACTCTAGAAGACTTCCTTTCTTCACCTTTTGGAGGAATAAACCTCCTTTGCCTTGGGAACTTGATCTCTTTCTTTGACGTGGCTTCTTTCTCCATCATGTGTCCTTCATCATCTTCAACTTCATTACCTTCTTCATCCAACTCCACCAATGTTGCTTTGCCTTTGTTGATTGATTGTGCTTCATAGCTTGATGAAGATCTCCCCCTCCATGGTGAGTTCATGCTTGAACTATCTTCATTGATGGAACACCTTGGGCCGCTTAGCTCTAGGTCGATTTGTTCTTCATCATGTCCATGCTTTTCTTCTTCATAGTCCTGCATACAATCATACTTCTTATACCAAGGGAGTAGCTCATCAAATGCTACATCCCTTGATATCCTCAAGTCCTTTGTATTTGGGTTGAAGAACCTGTAACCTTTATGATCATTTGAATATCCTAGAAACACACACTTTTCTGCCTTTGGTTGTAGCTTGTGCCTCAATTCACTTGGCACATGTACATAACAAGTACATCCAAATATCTTCAAGTGGGAAAGATCAGGTTTCTTACCATAATAGGCTTGATATGGTGTCAAGCCATGGATCCCTGAGGTAGGAGCCCTATTCATTAGATACACGGCGGTATTTGCTGCATCACTCCAAAACATGTTAGGTACATTCATCTCATTAAGCATTGCTCTAGCGATCTCGGCAATGTATCTATTCTTTCTCTCTGCTACTCCATTTTGTTGGGGTGTGTACCTGCATGTTACTTGCCTCTTGATGCCTTGATCCATTAAAAAATCAGAAAACTCATTTGAGAAATATTCTCCCCCTCCATCGGACCTTAGCTTCTTGATATATGTACCTGTTTCCTTCTCTACCATTGCCTTGAATGCTTTGAAACATGTAAACACATCTGATTTGTTTTTGATGAAATAAACCCAAACCATCCTTGTGCAATCATCTATAAAAGTGACAAAGTACTTGTTACCTCCAATGGATTGCTCTTTCGTTGGCCCCCACACATCTGTATGTATCAACTCCAATGGATGTTGGCTTATGTAGCCACTCTTCTTGAATGGAACTCTCGCTTGCTTCCCTAGTTGACAAGATTCACATAAATGCTTCATACCTTGTCCTTGGAAGTTGGGAAGACCTTCAACCAGCCTCTTGAATTGCATTTCCTTCATTCTTTGTATGTTGATGTGACCTATCCTCTTGTGCCACAAGTCCAACTCCGAAATCCTCTTGTTTCCATATGTGAAGTAGACATGTTGAGTAGAATGAGAATTTACCTCCAAAGTGAAGAGTCTCCCTTGCTTCTTTCCTCTTGCTATGACCTTGTAACCTTGCTTAGGGTTCTCCACAAAGCATCCACCTTTGTTGAACCTTACTTGATAGCCTCTTTCAACCATTTGCCCAACGGACACCAAGTTCTTTGTGATGGTAGGTACATGCAAGACATCCTTGAGACATCTTCCTTCCTCCTTGTCATCCAAAGCTACATCTCCAACATGGGAGATCTCATGGGCTGTATCATCACCTGTTTCTACATGTCCTTTACCTTTGGGAACATGTAGATTAGTAAACCAAGAAGCATTGCAACTCATATGGTTGCTACATCCACTATCAATATACCAAGTCTTATCTACTTTGCTTGAATTCCCATTCATGTGCATCATCAAGAGATTGTCATTTTGTGAACTTGTAGAAGCATAATTACCTTGGCCTTTGTATGAAGAACCTTGATTATAGTTCCTTTGGTTTCCTCCTTGGTAGCAATCTCTAGCATAGTGGCCAAACTTGCCACATATGTAACATCCTTCGCCATCTTGATTCCTGTTTTGTTGATGTCGTCCTCCTCTTCCTCTTGATCTTCCTCTCCCTCTTTGTGATGAGGTGCCTTGGTCATGTCCTTGATTTCTTGAGTGGCCTTGCCTTCCTCCAAACCTTCCTTTGCCCCTTCCTTGTCCTTGTCTTCCTTTGCCCCTTTGATTACCTGCATAGAAAACTTGTGCATCTTTGCTTTTAGTTGAACTTCCACCTATGTTCATTTCTTCGGTGACCATGAGAGCAACCAATTGCTCAAAATCGGGAAGATTATCCCTTACATAAACTGAAGTGGTAAAGGGTTTCCACTTCTCATCATCTCTCAAACCATTGAGAGTATAAGCCACAAGATCGTCATCGTCTACGTGGCTTCCAATGGATCCCAATGCATCTGATAACTCCTTGACCTTAAGTATGTAGTCATTTATGCTACTCCCTGAGCTCTTCCTAAGGTTGTTGAGCTCATTCTTGAGTTGGATCTTCCTTGCTTTGGTGCTTGTTGAATAAAGCCTTTCAAGTGTCTCCCATACCTTCATGCTTGAATCCAGGTCTTGGATATGGCCGATCATGCTATTGCTAATGTGTTGGGAAAGAATAAAGATAACCCTCTTGTCTCTTTCATTCCATTCCCTAAAGGCCCTTCTCTGGTCATTGGTTGGATTCTCATCCAACCTAGGTCTTGGTTCACTTCCACTAATCAACCCCCAAAGGCCCTTGCCCATAAGATAGTTGGAGACCCTAAATCTCCATGGTTGATAGTTACCTTTGTCTAGCTTTTCAATTTGAGTGTTGAAGTCTCCCATATCTAGTCTTTGATACTTGACCTAGCCCTTGACTAATGCTCCAATGTGTGTAAAATGAAAATGAGGCTCTGAGGTTACCTCAATCCAAAGCTTTCCTTAGATGGACACCTTGTGCTCTTGCAAATTTGAGTAGAATAGCTCCCCCTTGATGTGAGCTACCTCCAAGAAGCTTTTGTTGATGCAACTCTTCAACCACCAACTCCAAGAGGTCTTCTTGCTTGTATGTGATACCTCCAAGTACCCAAATGCTCTGATACCACTGATGGGGGAAGTATCTCAACCCCTAAGCAACGATGAAGCGCGAATGACCTCCACAGGTATCCTTCTTTGACCTCTGCAAACCAAAAATGCTCTTACTCAGAGCTTATGCAGAGAACTCTAGTGAGCTTTTGTAGACCTGTAGTAGACACCAAGGGCTTTCCAACAAAACAAATTTCACTTGAAATGGATGCTTACACAAAGAGAAACAATGTCTACAACATGAGCTAGTTGAATGCTCACAACTGCTAGTCAAGCACAGACCTCACTTCACTCGAGCAAACTTTTCTCAGAGATTATACAAAGAATGAATCTCAAACTTAAGTCAACTTTAGAGGACTCTAATAGCTACCCAATGACACCAAAATCATAGCAAATGGATACATAGAGAAGGAGAACCAGCCCTTACAACAGAGAGCAAAATATTTCCAACAGAGCCTACACAAAGAGAGAGATATCAATCACACAACTTCACTAAAATGAATGTTGCTCCCAGCTTACTCAGAGAATGCTCCAGAGAATTGGTAAGCATAAAATAGACTATTATAGCTATCCAATGAGACCATAATTACATCAAATGGATACCATATGAGGGAGAACCAATGCTAACAACTCAGGGGTAGAGAGTTGCAACACTGCCTGCGCACACACATAGATATGCCTACTAAAAGAAAACAAACAAGCAAGCAAGGGGGTTGCTTAAGCAAGGGGCTTGCTTATCACAACTCGAGCACTTAGTGCTCACTTTACAAGAGCTAAAACTCCAAGAAGATGGCCCAAAAGAAGTCGGGATACATGCTCCTTTTATAGTGAGAGGTGTGCCCCTAAAATCTAGGAACTACCTTTTCAAATCAGCCTCCTAACTTGGAGGAATTAGTTGAGATGACTTGGGGAGTGGTTGAGTGACTTTTCTTGATGGAATCTCGTGGCTTTTGGCTTCCTTTGATTGCTCCACATGTCCATAAAAGATTCCCCACGAATTTTTAGCTTGAAGCT
>CM035408.1:125445988-125558488 GCA_020310875.1 Ceratopteris richardii
CATTCAAAGAAGGAAGACAAAGATGAGAAAAATTTGTTATCAATTTCGCATTAGCCAATATTGGCTTAGTTGTGAAATTTGTTGATGAAAGATGTATAGTTCATGATCTCTCGAATGGGGACGTCATTATTGCTTCTGGAATTTTCTGTCATGGGTTGTATAAGCTCATAGACTATGAAAGATCTGTAAATGATTGGGCATGTGCAGTACATCATTCTCAGGCTATATCAGATGCAAAGCTTTGGCATGCACGCTTTCCTCATCTAAATTTTGCTAGTTTGCTATGCCTACAAAAAATCTAAAATGTTGTCCTTTTTGCCCAAACTTGAGGCACCTGGAAAACATGCTTGTGAAGGCTGTATTTTGCAAAAAATGAAGCATTCCTCCTTTCCAAAAGATGGTTCGGTTTGGGCTACTTAGAAATTGGAGCTTGTACATAGTGATGTTTGTGGTCCTATGGAGACACCTTCTTTTGGGAACTATCTTTACTTCATGAATTTCATCGATGATTTTTCCAGGAATGCATGGGTATATTCATTGAAGGCAAATTCGAAAGTGTTTATGTGCTTCAAAGAGTTTCTAGTTTTGGCTGAAAATCTATCAGCATGTAAAATGGGCACCCTCCATTCTGATTGAGGGGGGGAATATATGTCTTCTAATTTTAATGCATTTCTGGATGAATGTGGGATAAAACATCAGTTTACAGTCTCATATACACCTCAACAGAATGGGGTTGTTGAATGAAAGAACAGGTCACTCATGGAGATGGCAAGATGTATGGTCAAGAGTCAGGCTTTACCACATAGTTTCTGGCTTGAGGCTATCATGTGTGTAGCATATGTACTTAACATGTGTCCCACTAAAGCACTCCAATCTATCACTCCATATGAGGCTTGGCATGGTCACAAGCCATATGTTGCTCATCTGCGTGTTTTTGGTTGTCTTGCATATGCATTAGTGCCTGAACATCATCGTAGAAAATTGGATGATAAAGCAGTAAGATGTATTTTTGTTGGGTATAGGTCTGAAAGCAAAAGCTATCGTCTGTATCATCCACAGACTAAATGCATTCTGATTAGCAGTGATGTTGATTTTGTGGAAGATGCTATTCAGCCCTTACTTTCATGTACTAAGGATACATCTGTTAGCTCCAAAGACATGTATGATACTTTGCTACCTCTTTTTATAGGTGGAAAGTCTAGTGGTGGTCCTGATGAGGCAACTTCTCAGCCTTTGTAGGTTTCATGTGATGATGCAGATCATTCCATTTCTGATGCAGATTTACATGATGCACTTGTTAATGAGAGAGCTGATATTGAGCATGCAAAAACTATGCCAAAATGGCTGGTGTAGACTTTGCATGACAACAAATTAAATGCATCTCTCTCATATCATACTCGTTTAGGCTCTCATAGTGCCTCTTTTGCATCAGATTTCTATGGTATGGTTGCCTTTAATCTCTGTGATGAGACTGAACCTGTTTCGTTTGATGAAGTAGAAAATTTAGAACATTGGATGGCTGCAATTGTTGGAGACTTCTTAATCTCCAAAGGTCTGATCTATACTGATCTAAGAACACTTCTATATCAGTTATGAATCAAACTTTACACAAATATTGTCTTCTTTTATCAAAACTTTCACTAACACTTGTCTGAGTAAAGAAATTCCTTCTTCAGAAAGTCTGCTTTAGAAATCAACTTCATTTCCTACACAAATCTTCAATTTCTTCAAACCAATGATGCACACATCTTCAGCTACCTTTGTGCAATCATATCAACCATTAGTTCATCAAAAGAATCATTAAAAATTTAATTTGATCCTTAAGATCAAAAGTATGTCAGAAACTGTCTTTCTGAACAAGCGACTTTGACATAGGTAACTTCTAAGATTGATTTCTCACAACACATATCTCGTTTTGCTAAATTCTTTTAGCCATAGCTTCCTTACCTTCTAACTTAGATTTTGGATGCTCACTTATCAAAAACTTTACACTGTGCATTGAGATCTAAGCAAAACATTGGCACGAAAATGTGTGCAACTCTGAGAGATCATCTGCTGACTTTACATACACATGTTCCTATTGATCATACTCACACCACAAGAAGAACTAGACCATGAAACTTTGAACATAGCTTTGTTAGCTTCTAAATTAGATGTGTACAAAAGCATTTCTCATCCACATGATCAGAGTGAGAGAAATCTACGAAATACTCGTCGCTATTTTCTAAAGATGACTCTCTTCACATCTATCTCTATGACACTTGTCTTCTAATGAATCTCTCATGTATTTATTTACATTATTGACTTATATACATATGGTTCTAGACTTATCCTGCATCTATTACATTACTCCTTATCATCCTAAGGATTATCTATACTCATATTACAAGAATTTCCAACTGTAATATACATATGTATACAAACTTCACTTCTAAGATCTCTTCACTTTCTCAAGTGACTTCTTGAACTTCAATCTGATCTTTGACATGCTTCAAGTTCTTTGTAATCATCAATTTGTGATTGATGTGTTCCAACAGCTCCCCCTCAATCACTAATTGTGATTATTCCATTCCTCTTCACTCCTGCCATCTCCTTGAATCTTTGTAGCTTAGGTCCATCCAAGCTTTTTGTTAACATATCTGCAACTTGTTCTTTTGTTGGAGTATACATCACTTCAATCTCTTTATCAAGTACCTTTTCTCTCAAGAAATGATACTGAATCTCTATATGCTTAGTCCTGGCATGGAAAACAGGGTTAGTTGCCAAATACAATGAACTCATATTATCTCCAAGAATAATTGGAGTACTCTGATCAGTTCCAAAACTCTTCAAGAAGGTCTTTAACCATATCACTTCTTTTGCAGCCTCTACCATTCCTTTATACTCAGCTTCTATAGATGACAAAGCAACTGTATGTTTCTTCTTTGAGCACCAAGAAACTAGTTTATCTCCAATATAACAGAGATACCCATGAGTAGACCTTCTATCATCTGAATCACTTACCCAATCTGCATCACTAAACACTTTGATTCTTGTATCAAAAGTAAATCCATAATACAGACCTTCACTTAGGGTTCCTTTGATATATCTGAGTACCCTTTGAGCTGCAATCCAATGAGTATTCTTTGGACAATGCATGAATTGTGATAACACACCTATTGCATATGATAGATCTGGCCTTGTCAAGGTAGCATAGATTAAACTACCTACCAAACTCTGATATTTCTTCATGTCATTAAATTCTTCACCTCCATACCTACTCAATTTATGATTTACCTCCAATGGTGTGCTTGAAGACTTGCAATCCTCCATGTTAAACTTGATCAGAAGATTCTTCAAGTATCTCTCTTGTGTAACATATACTCCATGTTGAGTATATACAATCTGCATTCCTAAGAAATAAGATAAGTTTCCCAAATCACTTATCTTAAACTCCTTCTCTATTTGTTTCTTAAGCTCATTGATTCCTTGAGCATCTGTACCTGTGACAATAATATCATCAACATAAATACACATGTATATGTATCCATTTTCACTTGCCTTCACTAACAAGCTACTATCTGCCTTTGATGCTTGAAATCCACATTCATTCAAGGACTTAACAAGCCTGTAATTCCATGCTCTTGGGGCTTGCTTCATACCATACAAAGTTCTCTTGAGCTTACACACATAACCTTGATCCAATTGAATCCATGAAGCCTTCTGGTTGCTCCATGTATACTTCATCTGCAATGTATCCATTCAGGAATGCATTCTTCACATCTAATTGTGATAACTTCCATCCTTTACAAGCAGCAATAGCAATCAATGATCTAATTGTAGACATCTTAGCAACAGGACTAAAGGTTTCATCATAATCTACCCCATAGGTTTGGGCATAACCTTTAACCACAAGTCTAGCCTTGTATCTAGACACCTTACCATCTGCAAACCTTTTTGTTTTATACACCCACTTACATCCAATGACTTTCTGATTCTTTGGTCTTGGCACCAACTCCCAATTTCATTTTCAAGTAGAGCATCATACTCTTCTTGCATTGCCTTCTCCCAATTCTGTTTTCCTTTAGCTTCTTCATATGTGATTGGATCCTCTTTTGTCTTCACAATGAAAGCATAATCTTTTGTTGTTAGGAAAGATGTATCATAGCTATACCTGATAGGCTCTTTCCTTTCTCTTAAGGATCTTCTGACCTCTGCACTTCTTAAAGTTTCAGCCACATTTGATTCTGGATCAAATCTTTTCCCATCTTCAACATTGTCCTGCAATTTACTTTTATAATCAACATCATCAATATCTTCTTCATACACACTTACTTTTGTCTTCCCTTTCCTTTGTATTTCTTCAACACCTGCATAATCATTTGTTGACCCTGTATACCATGTGCTTTGCTCATCAAATGTAACATCTTTGGTAACAAGAAATTGCTTTGTGGATGGACTCCACAATCTGTAACCCATCTGTCTATCATCATACCCAATAAACACATACTTCTCTGCTTTGGGTTCTAGCTTATGTCTCAATTGTGAAGGAACATAAGCATATGCTAAACATCCAAATACCTTACAATGATCAAGAGTAGGTTTCTTACCCCACCATGCTTCATAAGGAGTTCTTCCATCCAAAGCTTTACAAGGTAACCTATTCACAAGGTATGTTGCAGTGTTGATAGCTTCTGCCCATAAGTAGTTTGGACAATTCTTTTTCTTCATCATTGCTCTTGCAAACTCTACAAGAGTTCTATTTCTTCTTTCTGCAATTCCATTCTGTTGAGGAGAGTACCTGCAAGTTACTTCTCTCTTTATACCTGCATTCCACAAATAATCATCACTCTTTAGAGAAATACTCTCCCCCTCCATCTAATCTCACCCTCTTGAGCTTTTGTCTTGTAATCCTTTCTGCATAAGCATAATAATGCTTGAATGTCTTGAAGACTTCTGATTTGTCCTTGATTACATATAAAGTAATCCATCTAGTTGCATCATCAACAAACAACACATAATATCTGGATCCATTTATGCTATAATCCCTTGAAGGACCCCACACATCTGTATGAATCAATTCAAGCATATTTGAATACTTGTACCTTGATTTATTGTATGAACTTTTGTGTGCTTTACCTAATTGACAAGCTTCACACTTGTACACCATGTGTTGCCCTTCAACTTTTGGCAAACCAAGCACCACATCATTCCTTGACATTTCCTTTATGGCTCTCTCATTGAAATGACCTAGCCTTTTATGCCATAGGTCTAACTCAGACATCTTTTGACTTCCATAAGTAAATAGAGCATGTCCCACATTAGCTTGGACTTTGAGAGTAAACAGCCTTCCTTCCTTTTTACCTGCAATACTGTTTTTATATCCCTGATTTGGATCTTGCACATAGACACCATCATTTGTGAATCTAACTTCATATCCCTTCTCCATAATTTGCCCTACACTTATCAAGTTTTTAGGAATAGTAGGAACATAAAGTACCTTGCTCAAGAGTGTACTTCCATTCTTTGTCTTCATTGATCCAATGCTTTCCACCTTATGCTTGGTGTTGTCACCTGTTTGAACTGTATGTCCATTCACCTTTGCTTCCATATCAGTCATCAGTGATATATTGCCACTCAGATGATTGCTACACCCTGAGTCAATATAAAACACCCTTTGATCTTCTCCTACTGATTCATGCGTTGCATTCAAAATGAGAGTCATATCATCCTTCTAATCTGATGCATAATTATAATAATTGTTGTTGTAGGACTAAGATTGAAAGCTTCTTCCACCTCCTCTAGCATATGATGTCCTACCACCTCTTCCTTTGAAGTTGCCTCTTTGGTTTCTGCCTCCTCTACCTCTTTGATTAAAACTCTAATTATTATTTCCTCCATTTTGATTGTTATACCAACAATCATTTGCCAAATGATTGGTTTTGTCACAAATCCAGCAAGCTTTAGTATTATCTTTGTTCTTACCTCCTCTTCCTTTACCTCTGAAGTTCATCTTTCCTTTTGTAAAGTTAGCTTGACTTGAAGTTCCTTCATCATCAACTGACTGCTTCCCTTTTCCATTCTTTTTCTTGTCCTTGGAGTACATAGCTTGGCTTGCACTCCTATCATTGTCTCCCTTAATTTCCTGCTCAAAAGTTAGCATGTGTCCTAGCAATTGATTAAGATCAGGAGTAAAGTGATCAAGTGTAAGTATTTGCCTTACCAACTTATCCTCTTCAATGTCTTCATCTACTGCTTCCAAGCTATCTGCAATATCCTTCATTCTTGCCACATAATCAGAAATTGATTGTGAGCTCTTCTTCTTGAAAGTTGTGAATTTTGCCCATAATGAGGACTTCCTAGACTTGGTTGTGTTTTGGAAATGCTCTTCCAAAGCATTCCACACATCTGTTGCAGTTTCTAATCCTCTGATGTGAGGTAGAAGATAATCGTTTACAGCCATGTAAATGATGCTCCTAGCTTGAGCATCCTTTCTCATCCAATTCTTCAAACCTGCAAATTCTTCCCTAGTTGGAACACTAGGATCTTCAAACTTAGGCTTTTCTTCTTGTCCTGTAATGAATGCCATCAAATCTTTGCTCATGAGGTGTGCCTCCATCCTCATGGACCAAGCTGGATAGTTCTCCCTATCTAGCTTATCAATCTACAAGCTTTCTCCCATCTTTGATCTTCTGTGTCTACAATTACTATGATTTATGATAATAAAATGTACCTTTGATATGTGTTGCAGAGTAAAGGAGCACAAGAGAAGAGCCCCAAAATTTTCAAATTAATGGGCATAATTTTTCTTCTTCGAGGTCTTAGAGAATTCCCTCAAAGCCATGTAAATGCAATAGAGGAGTCCTCTAGATGCATAATCCCAATTTGTAGTAAAATATCCCATGTAAATTAGCAGGAAATTCACTGTTTTGGAATAAAGTGCCGGTCTCTTGTGTGAAAAGACCAAACTTAGGGCACATGTATATAAGTCACTTTGTGACTCTTTGTAGAGACTTTTTGCCATTGTGAAGAAGGAGCTCTCCAAAATTTTGAATTTGCCTCTTTCTTGCAGATTTCCATCTTCTCTTTGATCTTGTATGTGTGTGTAATGCTTGAGATGTGTGTGTAGGACTGTTGTCTACCCCTCCCCACTATTTTGAGCTACTGTGGTGTGTGCATGAGCTTGTAGGAGTTGTGGCGTGAGTGTGGGTGTTTTCCGCCATTCACTATTTTGGTCATAACTTGAAGCAAAGTTGTCAAAATCGAGTGAAACCACTTCCAATAGATGCGTCTTGTCGAGAGCTTCGAAACAAGTACCCTATTGACTATATTTAGAGCTTGGAGCTGGGAGAAATCCTTGATTTACTGAAAACTACTGTAAGAGGTATCGCGGCAGACACTTTCAGTCATTAGTGAGCTTGAGAGGTGGATTAGTCTTTTCTCATGCATATCAACTAAACCACTTCATTTTCCATCATGTGTGCACTTGTCCTCATACACTTGGTTAGGTCGTTCGATCGGATTGAGAATTAAATGTGTGTTAATTTCCCACTATACGCACTTGTGTTGCAATAGAGGTACAGTCTCATTGGCACGAGTCCTTGAGTCTTCTTGACTTGAGTACACACGTTTTTGGCACCGTTGCTGGGGAACACTCAGCCAAGGTGCCTTCGTGATGGTTATAGATCGAGTGTGATAGAATCGTACTTGTAGAAGTGAACTCGTTCCGTGGCAAGTAGTCAATCACTTCAGCACTTGTTACCTCACATCCCAGAGGTGTGTGTAATGAGTTTTTAGGTTTAGGGTTAGTAGTAAGGGAGAGAAGGAGGAGTTAGGGTTAGGTGAGAAGGAGAGGAGAAGTGAAGAGAAGTGAAGTAGGAGTAGGCCAAGACCACTGAAAAAAAAAAACCAAAAATTTACCCAAAATTAGTAATGTTCAGTTTCTGTCACAAGAAGTATAAAAACCAAAAAATTTGACTCATTTGACACTTCACTGTGGTATCGCCTACGAGCAATGACCGGTATCGCGTGTGAAGTATTGTGTAATTCAGGCCTTTAAAACTAGAACTTGAGCTCAAGGTGCAAGCAAGACAGTACTAAGGTAAGCAGTATTTTGAACAAAAACACACTAAAAGTGCACAAATGCGTGATTAAATGCATGCGCGGTATCGCGGGGGGGGAAAGACAATTGATTTTTGAGCTTTAGTGAGAGGGACAGTGGGTTAGGAATGAAGAGGTGTGTGAAAAGAGCCAGGGGGTGCTAAATTTTTTATTTGTGAGGTATTTTGGCTTGAGTATCGCGATCAGTTGAGTTTTGGTATCGCGATACCAAAATTCCCTTGTATCGCGATATTCGCCGAAGTATCGTATCGTCGGGTACCAGTCTTGGTATCGCAATACCACTTTGGTATCATATCACCAAGTT
Organism: Ceratopteris richardii; assembly: GCA_020310875.1. Classification (NCBI taxonomy): domain Eukaryota; kingdom Viridiplantae; phylum Streptophyta; class Polypodiopsida; order Polypodiales; family Pteridaceae; genus Ceratopteris; species Ceratopteris richardii. Next base: position 125,454,393 of record CM035408.1, read on the forward strand.
GGTATCACGATCACACTTTACCCAGTAGTATCGTATTGTTGCCTACTGTGGTATCGTATCGCCCACAGGCCAGTTTCGTATCGCGATACCATTTCCAGTATCGTATCGCCTCGGTTCTCAAGTATCGTATCGCGAGGACCCTGGTATCGTATCATCCCTAATCTTGGTATCGTATCGTCCCTGATCTTGGTATCGTATCGCTAATCCCTAAAGTATCGTATCACCCACTTCCTAGTGTAGTATCGCGATATCATACTAGTATCGTATCATGCAAGTTGGTGGTATCGTATCGCCACTTGTCTTGGTATCGTATCGTCTCATTGTCGGGAGTCGTATCGCGATACCAAGTTGGTATCGTATCGACCCTCGCAACTAGTATCGTATCGCATGAGCACTCTGGTATCGTATCACAGGGCTTCTAGTATCATATCGTGCAAAAAAGGTGGTATCGTATCGTGACCAAAATCAGTATCGTATCATCTTGGTGCTCAGGTATCGTATCGCGAGGATTGTTGGTATCGTATCATGGCAATAGTTCAGTATCGTATCACCTGCTATAGCAAGTATCATATCGTGTAGATTTTAGGTATCGTATCGTGGCCAGATCGGTATTGCCAAGTGCAATATCGCGTGGAAGTGGTATCGTCCAGAGTGGTTGAAGCATTTTGTCAGGCAACTTGAGGCATTGGAAGAGCCACTCAAGGAGAGTCTCAGAGACTTAGAGAGTCTTAGGAGGGTGAATGAACTTGAGGTCAGGGAGAGTGCTAAGTAGCCGAAGAAGTGTCATATCTTCTGTGGGAAGTGCTGCCCAGGTTAGTCACCACTCTGCCTATTCAGATACCTCTAGTGACTCAGAGGAGGAAATACCCATGGCTTCGGAAGACATGCAGGGTCCAACTCCAAGTAGAAATTTCATGACTACTATAGAGGGAGATTACCGTACTTCCTTGCAGTATGTGTCTACCAATGCCCAGGAGATCCCCATCTACCTGGATGGCTTAAATAGATCTGTGGCTAGGATGGTAACTTCCATGAATGCCATGATTGTGCCCAGACCTACTGTCAAGTACGAGGGAGGAGCATACATAGACAAGATTGGTCACATTTACATCATAACTGAATTTCCTAAGATTATCAATGAAAGGGGAGATTTAGTGGAACCAGAAAACTCCGGAAGAACAAACCCTAAGGAGCTAGTGACTACCCCTAGAGGCAGATCCCAAGTATCACGAGTCTTGAGAGGAGACTTGATACCTCAAGACGACTACTTATTGGAAGTCTATATGATCCATGGATCAGACTTATTGCTTCAAACAGACTTACCGGCTCCAAGGAGAGAAGAAAGCCCCATGACATTTTATGAGCTGAAGGATCCAGAAGATGAAACTAGACTCACATACTTGGACAAAAATTGGAGGAGATATTGGCCAGTTAGTGCCTTGGACAAGGCTCGGCTGAGATACATGGGTGTGCCTATATTCCCTCAGAGAGATCAGGCAACTACTTCACAGAACCCTTTTGGAAATCAACAAGAGACAAAACAAACCACGTCAGGACAGACCAGCCAACGAAGTGTGCCAAACCGTACTCATGTGCAATTTGCAACTCCAGGAGTACAAACACACAATCAGGCCCACTCAGGGGTAGGTAATCAGTACCGACCACCAGTAAGACCGCGACCACCAATAGGAGGACAGCCGGGAATGCCCCCAGTTAGACCAGCAGTCCCTGTCTTCCCTGTAATGCCGAGACCACCAGAACCGATGAGAAGACTGAGACCTATCCAAGTGGCCAAGTGTGTAAGAAATCATTATGATGGATTGGGAGAAGCCTACAATCACATTGCTGAGTTTAAACAAGTTCTAAGGGAAGAACAAGTAGACGACTTCTTTGTGCAGTATGAGTCTTTTGGACTCACCCTCACAAGAACGGCTCTAACTTGGTTCCAGCCATTAGACCCTAATCAATTTGGAAACATGGAACAATTCTTTCAAGAATTCATTGGGGAATTCACGAAGAGAGGGATTAAACACAATTCCGCGTCTTTAATCCATATTTTTAAACAGAACCCTAATGAAACAGTGAAAACAGCAGCCAAGAGATTCAATCAGTATGTGGATAGATGCCCCGTGGCTGAGAGACCCACTCAGCAAAAAATGATTTCATTATTTTTGGATGGACTCACAAACGGAACCCTAAGAACGCTAGTGTACGTGAAAAGACTACAAACTCTGAGTGAATGCCTGCAAGAATGCATTGATTTAGAAGATAACCTAGCTGAGACCTCAAGAGTACACCCAGCCCCACTAAATCAGAAGACTCGCGAAGTACCATTACCTCCAATTCCAATAATATGGAAGAATTAGCGGAACTATTAGCAAAAAAACTAGGAGTCCACGGACAAAGAACTTACCAACACCTAGCACAAAGAGTGCCTATGCTACGAAGATGTAGTCTATGTGGAGGAGATCACCCCACACACATGTGTGTGCGAGGAGGGACTGGTGCACATCAAACATACCCATACAACAGACAGCACCAACAAGGAATCGCTTTGTATTGCCACATAGAACAAAAGTACACTAATCACACCACTGAAAATTGTCCATTCAATAGACAGGCACGACCATTCCAACCACCTCAGTATCGACCATATGGATATCCACCTAGAGAACAAGGCAGAGAGATGCCCAGATACAATCCCTATCCAACACCAGCAGGAGTACCAAGACCGTATGAACAGGCACCGTATCCACCACCACAACCAGTGCTAGGGCCACAACTGTCTCAACCTCAACAGGTAGTACCTGTGAAGTATGCCCAGCCCGAAGAGAATTTGGAGAGAGCCATAGTGCCAGCATCATCTACAATCAATGAGGAATCAGCGAACCCTGGATATGAGCTGCCACCAGGAGATTACTACCCATAAGAAGCCAATATGTTAGATTACGAACCAACCTATGATTCGGCTTATTATGGATATGGAAACTATGACCCAAGCTATGGCATTGAGGTCGCAACTCTAATGTATACTGCTCCTAAAGCACAACCACCCATGAGACCAACCATTAGACCACATGTACCAAGAGGACCTTGTTATAGGTGGGGAGGAGACCATTTTATTAGAGAGTGCCCTCGACCTTACAATCCACCACCACCTAGGACTTGGGAAGGATATTGCAACGATTGCGGAAAGGAACATCTTTTCAGAGACTGTCCTAAGAACCCAACCAAAGTCCACGACACTGCACCTATCAATGTAATTGAAGTAATAGAAGGATTTGGAAGTGGTAAGGAATATACTCTGCCATTGAAAGCCATTACAAGAGCTCAGATAAGGCAATAAAAAGGGAAACAACCAGAACAGGAACAAGAGAGCGATAAAGCCGTAAGCCCTAAAGTTCAGGTACTGGAAGATTCTGAGGATCCACGTGAGAGTACCCAGAACAGCAAAGCACAAAAATGGAAGGAAGAAGAGAAAAACTAAAAAATAAATGGGCGAAAGATGAGAGTCAAAAAAGTAAAAAACAAAACAAGAGGGAACATAAAGAACAAAGGATCCAAGAGGAGATCCCGGTGTCACCACTTATCCAAGAGAAAGAGAAACTAGGATCAATTCTAGCTGACCCGAAACCAGACGACTTAGACATGTGGCTGAAAGCTTACCAAGCTAGAATTAAGACTGGGCCGAATATAGAGCAACAAGAAAAACTTTACCCACAAGGGGAGCTAGAAAAGGAAAGACTAGCAATATGTAGGAAGCTTATAGAGGTGGCACAAGCAACCCTAGAAAAGACTATCCCAGTTCTGCCAGAGACAAGGATAACAGATGATCAATACAAAGAATGTGTCCAATCCAAAGGTAAAGAACTTAGAAGGAAAGAAGACATAGATGAACAAATGAAAATTCAAGATGAACCTGTGTCAATAATACTGGACTTAGAGTCAAAATGGCCGAAGGAATTATGGAATAGACTTCGAGAAGAACAATGGAAGAAAAATGGGGTATCAAAGCCTCCTTTTGAGGAAATAGATGTGGAAGTTTATCAACCAAATACCAACCTGGAGGAAGTCTATGAAGAAGTATCAAGACTCGATAGAAATAGAGAGGAAACCCTGAGCATTTCAACATTGCCTAATTACATGGGAGAATACGAAAAGGAGTCTATAATAATACGAGCACCCACAGTACATGGGAAATAAAAAAGAAACTCAGAAAAAAATTCGCACAATCTAACGGAATTAAAGAAAACAAAAGTACAATGCAAATTGACTGTGGAAGAGTTACTTCAACTTAAACCTCAATTATGGAGACAATTAGCAAGCCAATTAGATATAGGGCAAGAGAAAGAAGAAAAGGAAGGAAAGTGAAAAGAGAACACATCTAAAATACAAATCCCAATTGATAAAGTGGGAGAATTTAGTGAAGGAGACGAAGGCAATACATGTCTGCCTGTCACTTACAATGGGTACATGACTAGGGCTATACTAGACATGGGAGCCGAGGTAGGAATCGCCACCAAGGAGATTTGGGAGAAATGGGGGAAACCTGCCTTACGACCCACACGCATGAAGCTCCAATTAGCAGATGGTCATGTGGAGAAACCCTTACGAATATTGGAAAGAATCAAATTAACCACCTGTGGAGTAGAATTTGAACACACATTAGCCATTTGTAAGTTTGAAAAAGCCAACAACTACGAAATGATATTAGGGCGACCCTTTATGAGACAAATGTGAGTAGTGCAAGACTGGGGAGGAGATTCATTGTACCTACAACATCAAGGAAATACAACCAAGATAAACTTGCATACATTTGCTTATCGAGATGTCCCTCCACTACAGTGGAATCCCATACACAAGGAGGAAGACGACCTATCCATGCATAGTGCTGGATCAAGCGATCAATCTTGGATGCACGAGGATGCTCAGTTATGGATGTGCAAAGAGGCCAAGAAGGAGGAGAATAAAAGGCAAATGTGGCCGATAGGACATCCTAACTACCGACCAGTAGAGGACCTAGGGTACATGCCTCAAATCTTTCCAGATGAGACCTTTGAACCGCATGGATGGATGGAAATTCTAGCAACCTTAGATGTGTGCGTGAATGAGGAAGTTTTGACAATGAAGGAGTGCATAGATGAGGAAGGTTATGATGTAAATCTTTATATGGTTGTCCTTCAAGAAGTAGATGAAGGGGAAATCGTGGAAAAAGAATGGAAAGAGGAATATGAGAGTATAGAAATGGAGCCAAAATTCGATTCCGAAGAAAGCTACCTAGACACCATTCGAAACAGAGAGAAGTAGGAACCTACCAAGATCTTAGCAATCGAAGCTACTCCCATGGTACAAAAGCAAGCAAAAGACATGAGTAAAATGGGACCTGATCCAGATTCGTTTGAAGTTCCTGAACATTTTAAAAGATATGAAGTAGAAGAGACAAAGGTAGCCATTCAAATGCCTAAACGAGAGGCTACAGATGGAGAAGCATACGACAACAAAGAACAAACAAAAAAAATTGTAGTAATAGTGGAAGACGGAGAAGAGCGATGTACCTACATAGGCAAAGATGTATCAGAGGAGGAGGAAGAAGAACTCATATAGCTGATCCAAGAATATCGAGACATGTTCGCATGGACATATAAGGATCTTAAGGGTGTAGAACCCAATATTTGTTCTCATCGAATACCAATGACTGTAGATGCAAAACCCTCGAAACAATGCCCTTATACGTATAATGAGGTGTATGCAGCGAAAATTAAGGAAGAAATTGATAAGCTACTAGCTGTCGGATTCATATATGAGATAGAACACACCGAGTGGGTATCGCCTTTAGTAGTTGTGCCTAAGAAAAATGGAAAATTGAGGGTGTGCATTAACTTGAAAAAGGTCAATGCAGCCACCATACGCGATAGCTATCCATTACCCATCACGGACCATCTATTGGAAAGGGTAGCAGGAAAGGAAGTCTATAGCTTCTTAGATGGATTCTCCGGATACAACCAAGCGATGCATTCGGCACAGGATGTACCTGATAGAATTAGTGGTGCACATTCTCCAATGGAGATTAGATCATAGCTTCAACTCTCTTAGGAATGGACATACTATGTACATAAATAAATGCTTCAACTATACTAACGCTTGTTTTCCTTTCAGGATAAGAAATAAAAAGATGTGGTAAGAGATCTCACTTATAGAACCATGGGAAACGGAGTGATGGAACGACAATAATCACTACAATGCACCACACAGCTTCATGCTTTCCTTTGAAGCTAATGCAGTTTTCCTTACAAGTGCAGATGGCTTCTGAAGATTTTGAAGCAACAGTACAAGAGGAAGTATTGGAATTTCCACTCCAGAGTATCACCAAGGCAAAGGGACACTAGTTTCGAGAAGATCAACCAGCTGGGGAGTATCTCTTCCTGGCAACGATCAAAATTATGGACACAAATCATCAATTTCTAATCATGTCCCAGGATTTTTGAGTACTACATGAACTCCCGTCTATCGTCGACACTAGGAAGAAAGCGGGCATACATAAATATTTTGAACTGCCAATCTATAAGCCCGACTTTCAAAGATGCACATAGGTCATGAATACCCTACAGCTAGCACTGCATGATCCCTTGGTGCCTGAGGCTAGAGTGATGGATAAAATCGGTGAATGGGTAGTCATCCAATTTACGCATGACTTGATTAAAGAAGCCTTTGGATGGGAAAAGGATGGAGCTACCGTGGTAAAAGAAGAGAGCCGATGCGCAAAGAACAGAACATTCACAGACATCAACCGGGTAGACATAGAGGAGGAAGTAAGGCTTATTCACCAACACTTTTGCTTCCTGAATATGCATAGGTACACGGCCCCTCAAAAGATTATTGTTCAACTACTCTCACATGCCACTAAGCAGATTGGAAATCAAATTAATTTGACTCCGTACATACAAGAAAGGTTATTCGAGGCAAAAAAGCAATGGAATAATAAAAAGTTCTTCAATGGCAGTGTGGCCCTGACAATACTGATCTACCACGCTTTAGGCATCAGAGAGCACTTGCAAGAAATGCCATCATCAATGGCCCTGGTGAAGTATGCCAAAGTTGCCACTGTTCCTAAGAAGAAAAGAGGAGTCAAGATTGTAGAAGAAGCAGAAACTAGCTTTCAACCCAGAATGAGAGGCACAAAGAGACTAAGGGAAGTCAAGCAAATGGAAGAGGAAGCTCCAGCCACGAAAAGGACACATGTACTGCCGAAAACAACAATTGAAGAGCAAAGGCCGATTACAGAGGAAGACTTAACTAGGGCCCTGGAAGAGACGCACCAATATACAGAAGGACAAGTCAATTTATCGGTGCAAGGCCACCATTATCAACAAACCCAACAAGAAACGGAAGCGAAAAGAAAACTCACCAAAGTCCATCGGTACAGGGAAATAGGGCTGGAAAATTCAAGTTCATCCTCGGATGCACAAGAAGAACCAGACAACTCACTATTAAATGTGGATATCCAAGTGAGTCAAAGGATGATGGACAATGGGTACAGTTGAATGAAGTTAACTACAATGAAGAAGAGAAGGCCTAAAGACGGATGACCACACTACGCATACTAATAAGAACACCACGAGTCAAGAAGCAGACCAGGAAGGTACGCATGTGATAAAACTTAATGAGACTTCCACTATTCGTATCAAGGAGGTCCCACCACCTCGTGACCTGTCCATAAAGATACCAAAGAAAGAGCCTCAAGAAGAGAAAATCGAAGAAGATGAACCCTTCATACCAATAAAGGCTGTGGCAGAACCCTCCCCCATGGATGTCACATTTCAAGGGAGCGCCACAAAAGCTCTTGATTTGGATGAGCAAAAAAAAAAATACACAACATACAATTACAAATTAGACAACCACACAACGAAACCATCCATGTGGAGCAGGGAAAAGATGTGCAATCCGGCGAAGCTCCAAGCATACCTAGGACGTGGTTAAATGTCGACATAGCTCAGCTCAAGCCAGTAGTACAAGATATGATCAGAACCGCACTAGACACACAACAACTAATGCTTGAGGCTGATGAAGACTATGATCAAGCAATGCAAGACAAGCACGAGCTTCAAGAAAAGAGTAAGAATCTTTCAGCAAAATTGAACTTAGAAAGATAGCACCTCATAAACAAAGAGAAAGAAGTCCAAGAAGCCAAAAAGCAGTGCAATGAGTTAATGATCGAAAACGAAAGATTAAAAGCACAACTGCAAGAAGTACAGACTAAATACGAAGCTAGCGAGGCTAAGAAGCCGCGAATGGCTGCCCGGAGCAAAATACTGGAATCACAGATCAAAGTATACATGGAGGAAGCAGAAAACTTAAGGAATCAAAATAAAGAGCTCATGACTGCCCTTCTCAGTGATCAGCCAATAAATGTTCAAGAAAGACCAGAAAAAGATATCGAAGAATTGGAGACAAAGATAGCTAAGTATGAAGATCAGCTCAAGAAGGAGCAACTCACCATTGCCGAATGGGAAAAGAGGTATATGGATGACACAGCTGCCCTAAGAACTAAATGGAAAAAAGCTGAAAATCGTTATCTCCTACAATGTAAAGAAGACACCGATCATTTAGATATATTTGCTCAAGAACTTCTCAAACACAAGGATACCATTGCACAAGCTACTGAAGAAATAAAGCAGAAAGATGAATTGATCAAACAGCTTCAAGAGCAATTGGCGCAGAAATCAATTGAGGGGACACTAGTAGTTCCAAAATCCGCAGAGGCTACTGTGGAGACTGAGGTACGTCCTCTCACTCCCCCCTCATATCCTTCACCGATAAGGGAGGCACAGGAGGTCCACATTGAACATAATCATCAAAACATTGCAGAACTAAATCGACCGGAAAGGGCACTACTGGTGTCCCAGTTTATGGCTGAATTTGAAGATCAAATCATCCAAGTAATGAAGGAAGCTAAGATAGAAAGCAAAAACTTGGAGAAGATCTTGAAGGCCTTCAGTGTACCATATGGCCTGCTGAAAGAACAAACACGACAATATATAAAGACTACGATAAATAAAGATCCGGACTACAATCTCCACTTCAGACATGATACATTCAAGTATACCCAAGAAGAATTTGAGAAGGCGGATCCTATATGGAGAAGAAAGCTTTTGGAAAAGAATCCTACACTGCGGGTACAGTGGGAAGCATCACCTTATGTGCTTCATGTAAACCCATCTTTTTGCCCAGTACCCCGTCGAAGAGCCTGGACGCAATTTTGGGATGGTCAGCGCCAGGGAAATATCAATAATCAGTGGCTCAACTATCCGTTGTTACCTAGTCCTCCACACAATTACTTACCGACTGAGGAATATATGGTAAAAACTATGGAATTTTGGATTGCAAGATATGCTACAGTTCCGGATTTAGCAGTTAAAATGACCAATAAAATCTTCAGTATGCTACTAACAGTAATCAAAGTCTTCCAGCATGCAAAATATACTTTTTTGAATTTCATTGGCATTACCCAAGGATCCAAAGCACTAATTTTTTATCTATCTACTATTCCAAGCCGCTTAACACTTATGGCATATTATTCTCGAATTATGTTTTTGCCATCAACGTATATGCAAACTTTCGAAGAAGCATTTTTCACCGGCTTCTTCGAATAGATTCCAAATTTTTTGTAAAAATGACTTCGAACCTTAATGCACGTCTGGTCGCTTATGAGACGAGTTTTTTTGCGGATCATCGACAAGCACCAGAGGATGGAGTGAAGTCAACACAATGGAAGGAATTTATGATATGTCACGCTAATCTTCTGAACCAACGAGAGCAAGCACCCATACAGACCTATACACGTCGCCACAAAAAGCCTGTCGGGGACGACAGAGTTCAGGAGGAGGGACGTGTGGAAGGGGAATCAAGCAAGAAAAGAAGAAGAAGAAGATCAAAGTAAAAAATGACTCAATAAAGAATGAAGATCATAACACCGGAAACCCACCCTCTGCCCAAAGCCCCGCAGGGGCACACATCAGGCAACAACGCAGATCATCCAGGTCCTGAGAATTGGAATCAAAGATCAATCACAACTAGGACATTTCATGGGAAGGACGGACCAGGGCCAGGAACTATACATGAAGAAGTGCAAGACAATATTTGGCAGGTAATAATCCTTCCGCTGATAGCGTGCATTGTCAACAAAGTAAACAGGCTCAGAACAATACAACAGGGTCAGATGTGTGCAACCAGGACAAATCAAAAGACCAAAAGCTAGAAAGAGGTGACTAAGGACAACACATTCCTAGTCACTGGTGGCATGCGTGGCAGCCCGACTGGATGCAGCAACTGAGATTTGTGATGTACGGGATATCAAGGGAAAAACAGAAGCAAAGGACTTACATCGGATAAAATAACAAATTCTCTGACAGTCCTTGTTGCCGCTTCGACCGCTGGGTGCGTGCATTTCAGACCTCTTAAACAAGCTGAAGACAAGAAGTAAAGCCTGTCAAGGGACAACAGAGACAAAGAGGGGGAGAGTGTTGCAGAGCAAAGGAGCACAAGAGAAGAGCCCCAAAATTTTCAAATTAATGGGCATAATTTTTCTTCTTCGAGGTCTTAGAGAATTCCCTCAAAGCCATGTAAATGCAATAGAGGAGTCCTCTAGATGCATAATCCCAATTTGTTGTAAAACATCCCTTGTAAATTAGTAGGAACTTCACTTTTTTGGAATAAAGTGCCGGTCTCTTGTGTGAAAAGACCAAACTTAGGGCACATGCATATAAGTCACTTTGTGACTCTTTGTAGAGACTTTTTGCCATTGTGAAGAAGGAGCTCTCCAAAATTTCGAATTTGCCTCTTTCTTGCAGATTTCCATCTTCTCTTTGATGTTGTATGAGTGTGTAATGCTTGGAATGTGTGTGTAGGACTGTTGTCTACCCCTCCCCACTGTTTTGAGCTATTGTGGTGTGTGCTTGAGCTTGTAGGAGTTGTGGCATGAGTATGGGTGTTTTCCGCCATTCACAATTTTGGTCATAACTTGAAGCAGAGTTGTCAAAATCGAGTGAAACTACTTCTACTAGATGCGTCTTGTCGAGAGCTTCGAAACGAGTACCCTATTCAACTATATTCGGAGCTTGGAGCTGGGAGAAATCCTTGATTTATTGAAAACTAATGTAAAAGGTATCGCGGCAGACACTTTCAGTCATTAGTGAGCTTGAGAGGTGGATTAGTCTTTTCTCATGCATATCAACTAAACCACTTCATTTTCCATCATGTGTGCACTTGTCCTCATACACTTGGTTAGGTCGTTCGATCAGATTGACAATTAAATGTGTGTTAATTTCCCACTATACGCACTTGTGTTGCAATAGAGGTACAATCTCATTGACACGAGTCCTTGAGTCTTCTTGACTTGAGTACACACGTTTTAATAAAGTGTACCTTTGATATGAAGCTTTAATCTTCCTTGATTCTTTGAACTCGTACTTTGTACTTCTGCAGGTTATCTTCAAGAATTTGTCCTTGTCCACCTTCAATTAGAAGAAACTTCAATACCTGCAACAGTCGGGACTTCCAATGCTCTTTACTTCACTTGTATTACACCTTCAGCTCTGATACCACTGTTGGAGACTTCTTAATCTCCAAAGGTCTGATCTATACTGATCTAAGAACACTTCTATATCAGTTATGAATCAAACTTTACACAAATATTGTCTTCTTTTATCAAAACTTTCACTAACACTTCTCTGAGTAAAGAAATTCCTTCTTCAAAAAGTCTGCTTCAGATATCGACTTCATTTCCTACACATATCTTCAAATTTCTTCAAACCATGATGCACACATCTTCAGAATACCTTTGCACAATCATAGCAACCATTAGTTCATCAAAAGAATCATTAAAACTTTAATTTGATCCTTAAGATCAAAAGTATGTCAGAAACTATCTTTCTGAACAAGCGACTTTGACATAGGTAACTTCTAAGATTGATTTCTCATAGCACAGATCCCATTTTGCTAAATGCTTTTCGCCATAGCTTCCTTACCTTCTAACTTAGATTTTGAATGCTCACTTATAAAAAACTTTACACTGTGCATTGAGATCTAAGCAAAACATTGGCACAAATAAGTGCGCGACTCTGAGAGATCATCTGCAGACTTTACATACACATGTTCCTATTGATCATACTCACAGCAGAAGAAGAATTAGACCATGACTTTGAAAATAGCTTCATTAGCTTCTAAATTAGATGTGTACAAAAGGATTTCTGATTCACATGATCAGATTGAGAGAAATCTATGAAATACTCGTCGCTATTTTCTAAAGATGACTCTCTTCACATCTATCTCTATGACACTTGTCTTCTAATGAATCTCTCATGTATTTCTTTACATCATTGACTTATATACATATGGTTCTAGACTTATCCCGTGTCTATTACATTACTCCTTATCATCCTAAGGATTATCTATACTCATATTACAAGAATTTCCAACTGTAATATACATATGTATACAAACTTCACTTCTGAGATCTGTTCACTTTCTCAAGTGACTTCTTGAACTTCAATCTGATCTTTGACATGCTTGAAGTTCTTTGTAGTCATCAATTTGTGATTGCAGTGTTCCAACAGCAATGCAATCTGAATATGATGCTATCATGAAAAATGGCACACAGTCTTTATGTGACTTGCCTCCTGGCAAGAAGGCCATTGGCACTAAGTGGGTATACAAGCTGAAGCGTAAACCTGATGGAACAGCTGATAGGTATAACGTTAGGCTTGTTGCAAAGGGTTATGCACAAAAAAGAGGCATTGATTTTGATGAAACCTTTGCTCTGACTTGTCGAATGACTACTGTTCGTAGCATCTGTGCACTTGCAGCTCATTATGGTTGGAATATACATTAGTTGGACATTAAAACAACATTTGTGAATGGTGACTTGCATGAAGAAGTGTATGTTTTTCAGCCCTGTGCCTTTGTGAGGGGCATGAAAACCAAGTGTGCAAGTTAAATAAGGCATTATATGGTTTAAAGAAATCACCACATGATTGGTATGAAAGGATACATGCCTATCTGATTGCACATGGTTTTGAGAACAGTCCAATTGAAAGCACCTTATATGTTAAGCAGGCTTTTGATCATTGTGGTATATGTTGATGACATGTTGCTCACTGGTCTTCATGAAAGGCATATTGCTGATTTTAAGGTTGATTTGCATGCCTCATTTGAGATGTCTGATTTGGGGCATTGGCATCACTATTTGGGCATTCAGTTTATGCAAGTTGATGGTGGAATGGCTTTGTGTCAAACAAAATATATTGACACATTATTGCAGCATTTTGGCCCTGAAGACTGCAAGCCTATTGCCACTCCTATGGAGACAGGTTTATGATTGAGTCTTCATGATGGTGGAGATGCATTTGATGTTGTTCTCTATCAGTAGGTTGTTGGATGCTTGATTTACTTATGCATTACTTGGCCAGATATTCAGTTTGTTGTCTCACAAATGAGCAGGTTTATGCATTGCCCAGGTTTCAAGCATTGGCAAGTGGTTAAGCGCATCTTTCTCTACTTGAACAGTACCCAACTTCTTGGATTGTCTTATCCCAAGGGGGGATCACTACCGCTAGATTTGCATGCTTTTTCAGATAGTGATTGGGTTGGTTGTTATGACACTCATGTGTCCACTAGTGGTTTTTGCTTCATGCTTTGTAGCTCATGCATATCTTGTTTGAGCAAGAAGCAGCATACTATGGCCACTTCGAGTTGTGAGGCTGAGTATAGGGTAGCTTTCATAGCGATTGTTGAGTGTGTGTGTCTCAGAAGCCTTATTGCTGATTTGGGTGGTGGTCAGGCTTCTACCACCACCATCGTCACTAACAATCAGAGCGCATTGACAATTGCAAGGAAACCTGTGTTCCATGCTCACACTAAGCACATTGAGCTGCATTATCAGTATATCAGGGAGAGGTTCTCTACTGGGGAGATCAGCTTGGCATATGTGCCCACATAGGAGAACATTGCAGACCTTTTTACAAAGGCTCTACCTAGGGAGAAGTTTGAAGCTTTCTGCAAAGATTTGGGCTTACTTCCTTTTGTGGATTGATTCCACATATCTTGGAACTTCCTAATACATGAGTGCCAGCTCATTGTTCACCGCATCACTCCTAGGGGGGATTTGATGATATATTTAGGTAGTGTTAATGATGTATTACGTAATGAATGCATGTCTATCAAGAGTGCACAAACTATGCCAAAGTGGTTGAAACAAACTTTGGAGGACAACAAATTGAGTGCACCTTTACTTGGTTGAACAAGTTCAAGCTCTTGCCATGCATCAAGTAATTTTGTGGATTATTCTCTTATTGCAATAGCATGTAATGAAGAGCCACTTACTTTTGAAGGTGCATATCATGATTTACATTGGATGAGTGCTATGCAATCAAAAATTGATTCCATACATAGGAGTGGTACTTGGGAGTTATATCAATCACCAAAAGGAAAAAATGCCATTGGTACAAAGTTGGTTTACAAGATTAAGAGAAAGGCTGATGGTAGCATTGATCGCTAAAAAGCTAGATTGGTTTCCAATGGATATGCACAACATTATGGCATTGATTATGAGGAAATGTTTGCACCTACTTCATGCATGACTACCATCCATATGGTGGGCGCATTAGTTGCACATCGAGGTTGGAAAGTACATCAATTGGACATAAAACAGCTTTCTTGAATGGTGATTTGCAAGAAGAGGTCTATCTAAAGCAACCTCGTGGGTTTTCCATGAAAGGGAAAAGAGCATATGGCTTGTCACTGTATAAAGTCTTGTATGGTCTCAAGCAAGCCCCACATGCATGGTATGACAAAATCCATGAGCACTTGATTGCTCTTGGTTCCACATGTAGTGCAATTGAAAGCACATTCTATGTATGCAAAGATGGTGTCGATCTTATGATGCTTGTTCTTTATGTCAATGAAATACTCTTGACTAGGTCATGTGATGCAAAACTTGAAATTCTTATGGCTGATTTGCATCATACTTTTGATGTCACTTTTCTTTTTCTTTTGAACTACTATCTTTGCATCGAGTTTGTATCTATTGAGGGGGACATTGTTATGCATCATGCAAAGTATGTTAGAAAACTAGTTCAATGTTTTGACTTCGAGGATTACAGAACAATTTCCACACTTTCAGATAGGATTTAAGTTCTTAGTTGAGGATTCCAATGATGCATTTGACATTTCTCTTTATTAACAAGTTGTGGGATGTCTTATATATGCATGCAACACAAGGTCGGATATACAATATGCAGTTTCCAAGTTGCATTGATTCATGCACAGCCTTGGTACTAAGCATTAGCAAGCGATGAAACATGTGTTTAGATATCTCACAAGCACTTTGAGTTTAGGTCTCTTTTATGGAAGAGAGATTCAGCAATGCTTGCATGCTTTTATAGATAGTGATTGGGTTGGTTGTTATGATACTCATGTTCCACTTATGGTAATTGCATTTTCCTTCAAGACTCATACATATCTTGGTTGAGTAAGAATCAACATACAGTGGCAACATCAAGTTGTGAAGCTAAGTATAGGGCAATTTTCACAGCTACAGTGGAGTGTATATGGTTGACATGCCTATTGATGGATCTTCGCATGGAGATTGATGCTGCTATGCATATTCTCACGATAGTTAGAGTGCATTGGTTGTGGCATAAAACCCAGTGTTTCATGCACGGACCAAACATATTGAGGTGCATTATTGTGAAAGAGCACCTTCATGCAAGCGATATTGATTTGGTATATGTGCCTACACAAGATAATGTGGCAGACATATTCACCAAAGCTCTTCCATGGGAAAAGTTTGAAGATTTTTGCAAAGCTTTAGGCTTATTAGCTTGTGGGGGTTGATCTTTCATTCCTTGTATGTGTTCACATCATTGCCTCCAGGGGGTTTGTTACACTTATGTGTTCCTCAAGTATCTTTGATGTGAACCTTTTCGTGTACATGAGCACCTTTTACTTTAGTGTTGGCTAGAGGTTTTTTCCCCATGTTATCACATACATGATTCACTCATATGTGGTGGTAATTTGTACTTAGGGATATTTTTTGGCTCTTAATTCAATTCTAATCATCGTCAATAGAGAGAGCTATTCTAGCCATCCATCTTCTCCATGTGTCTTGCTATGTTTGTGCTCCTTGTGTGTCTCTCGCACTTCTACACATGCCCAACATATATGCACATGAGTTGTATAGGTAGTTTGTAATAATAAATGAAAAGATAATACTATGTACACGTATATATATAAACATATGCCAACTGAATTTATTTGAAAGAATACATAAATACATACAAAAATATGAATATATTGGCGGTAACAGAAAGTTTTTGCAGATAAATACTTTTGGCTTTTGCAAAAATATACATATGCAAAATCAAATAAACTATCAGTTTACGATAAACAATTTAACTAAAAGGATTCCGTGAGTAAACAATATATACAATCATTAGAATGGTTAAGCGAAAAAAACATATTGCATGCAAAGGAAAGGAATGTTAAATATATGATCATAACAAATTTTAACCCACCAAGGAAGAGAATGAAGGGTACTTGATTATGTATATGTATGATATTTTGGGAAGTGACAAAAAATGGGGTCACTTATATCATGTTCAAGTCTCCTTTTAAGTTCAAAGGGACTTTTACTTCTATCAAGGCAATGTCACACAAGAGTTGTGTCTTCCAAAGAACTTCACACATGCATGAGTCATGTCTTCCGAGGAGCTTCAAACGATGTCTTGATGGTCTCCTCATGTTTGAGATGGGGTACAAGATTCATCATGTTCCTTTATTTGTTTAGAGATCCCAACTCTTGTCCATGTGGACATGGATCATTTTTTACAGTTCTTGATTCCCATAGAAAGAGTTATGGACATGATCTTAAGCAAAGTGAAGCTCTTTTCTTTGCCAAAGGCTGTTAAATTTCTGCGAGTTGGGATTTTCTATAAAGCGTTTTCCTCCATAGCTTTGCAGAGAACCCCACCACATCTCTCAAAAGTTCTTGTTTCCTTGGGGCTTGAGAATGTTTATCTATATGATGTCCTCGAGCACTTTCCGTATTACAATGTTGTAAGGCAAACAGCAAAAGATATGGAGTAAGTACTCCTTGTACGTTGTGCATCTTTTTTAACACACTCCTTTCCAACCTTGAACTTTTCTACCTTGATTTTGAACTTTTATTAATTGATTCTAAGATATGAAAAAACAAATGGTTAGAAAACTGTTAGATATATCGCAATCTCACTAAGCACCACCATCTTTCCACAATATTTTATTTCTTAAGGCCTCCATTACTAAGAGAACCCATATGAGAGTGTTGGACATTGATAGGTTCTTGATATGAAGTTGGGTGAGGTAGAAAGACCACCATAGATGTTTTAGATGATCTTTGTAAGCCTAACATATTGACTAGGTAAGGGGTAAAATTCAGTGTTATTAGATGGCCTTTCAAGAGAAATAAAATGGCCTTATAATGGTCTTCCTTCATGGACGGGGGTTGGGGGGGGGGGGGGGGGGGGGGATTTGAAACA
This sequence comes from Ceratopteris richardii, assembly GCA_020310875.1. NCBI lineage: Eukaryota > Viridiplantae > Streptophyta > Polypodiopsida > Polypodiales > Pteridaceae > Ceratopteris > Ceratopteris richardii. The sequence continues at coordinate 125,471,963 of CM035408.1, forward strand.
ACAACCCCACCCTTGATTGGCAGGTTAATGACCCAAAAGTTGGTTAGCATACATTGAGCCAAACCTATATAAAGTTTACGTGCGTTAAAATTTGACTGCACTAGTCAATCACTATGCTTAATCATATTCTATCAACTATAGCATTCATGAGGCCTTCATTAAGATTTTTTTTCAAGATTGTTTAGCACATGGGTGAAAAATTCCATCATTGTGTTATCTCTTTTCTAGTCATTCGTAAAACCCTATGTATTGCATCTGAAAGTTTTTCAAATATTGGCTCAAGTAGCACAACTTCTGGGTTCAAATATTGGCTCAAGCAGCACAACTTCTCGAGGAATCGCATCTATGAATGAAATAATCACAGGGGTTCAAACATTTCAAATTTTTTCATTAATCTTTAAGGAAGGGAATACTTGATGTTACGGAAAATAGAGTGTAGAAGTTTAATCTTACAAAAATCTTGGGCTTTCCATGGCTTTTAGAGATATTTCCAGGTATTGAGCTTGAACAAAGGTGAACCATTGATTCCAACATCCTTGGAAATATTATTCCTCTAAACATGGATCTCATATGGGCATGGAAACACCAAACTGTAGGTGCACTCTAGGTTTTTGCTAGTTAAAGTGATAGAATACGCACTTTGATTCAACATTGTACAAAGCATTAGAGGTTTGAAACATACTTAAGAATCAATGTGAAACATTGAATGAGATGAGGATATCAAACTTGGGGAACCAAGTCGTTACTAAGAGCTTCTTGGAGGAAAAACTACAAAAGCATTCATCATGTGGAGCAAGGTAGAAAATTGACCAAATGGTTGGTTTTAGCCAGGGAAAAAACCTCCTAAAGAAGGAAAAAAGTGCCCCAACAGTCCTAGAGTGTTCACACACATCACTATATATCAACAAATCCCCCTTGGGAGTGATGTGGTGAATAAGTAGCTGGCACTCATGTATAAGGAAGTGCCAAGCCATGTGGAAATCGCTCCACAAAAGGAAGTAAGCCCAAAGCTTTGCGGAAAGCTTCAAACTTCTCCCTAGGCAGCACCTTCGTGAAAAGGTCTGCAATGTTCTCCTGTGTGGGAACATATGCCAAGCTAATCTCCCCAACAGAGAACCTTTCCCCGGCATAATGATAATGCACCTCAATGTGCTTAGTGCGAGCATGGAACACAAGGTTCCTCACAACTACCAATGCACTCTGACTGTTAGTGAAGATGGTGGTGGCAGAAGACTGACCAACACCCAAATCAGCCATAAGGCATTTGAGCCACACACACTCAAGAGTCGCTGTGAAAGCTGCCCTATACTCAGCCTCACAACTAGAAGTGGCCAGTAGGCTGCTTCTTGCTCAAGCAAGATATACATGAGCTACCAAGCATGAAGCAAAAGCCACTAGTGGACACACGAGTGTCATAGCAACCAGCACAATCAGAGTCAGAAAAAGCATGCAATTCTGGTGGTAGTGATCCCCCCTTGGGATAAAACAACCCAAGTAGTTGAGTACCACTTAAGTAGCGAAAGATGCGCTTAACTGCTTGCCAATGTGTGGCTCCTGGGCAATGCATAAATCTACTCGTATGCGAGAGAGCAAACTAAATATCTGGCCGAGTAATCCATAAGTAAATCATGCATCCAACAGCCTGTTGATACATAACAGCATCAAGTGCATCTCTAGCATCATGAAGACTCAGTCATAAACCTGTCTCCATAGGAGTGGCAATAGGTTTACTGTCTCCAAGGCCAAAACATTGCAATAATGTGTCAATGTATTTCGTTTGACACAAAGCCATTCCATCATCAACGTGCATAAACTGAATGCCCAAATAGCGATGCAAATGCCCCAAATTAGACATCTCAAATGAGGCATGCAAATCAGCCTTAAAATCAGCAATATGCCTCTCATGAGGAACAGTGAGCAGCATGTCATCAACATAAACCACAATGATCAAAAGTACATCATTAGCACGCTTAACATATAAGGTGCTTTCAGTTGTATTGTTCTCAAAACCATGTGCAATCAGATAGGCATGTATCTTCTCATACCAAGCATGTGGTGCTTGCTTTAAACCATATAATGCCTTCTTTAACGTGCACACTTGGTTTTCATGCCCTTTCTGCACAAAGCCACGGGGCCAAAAAACATACACTTCTTCATGCAAGTCGCCATTCAGAAATGTTGTTTTAATGTCCAACTGATCTACATTCCAACCATGATGGGCTGCAAGTACACAGATGCTCCAAACAGCAGTCATACGGCATGTAGGTGCAAAGGTCTCATCAAAATCAATGACTCTTTCCTACGCACAACCCTTTGCAACAAGCCTAGCCTTATACCTGTCAATTGTTCCATGAGGCTTATGCTTCAGCTTGTATACCCACTTAGTGCCAATGGCCTGCTTGCCAGGAGGCAAGTCACATAAAGACCAGGTACCATTTTTCATGATAGCATCATATTCAAATTGCATTGGAGCCATCCAATGTTCAAAACTTTGTGCTTCATCAAAGGAAACAGGCTAAGTCTCATCACAAAGACTAGATGCAGCCATAGCATAGCAATCTAATGCAAAAGAGGCACTATGAGAGCCTGAACGAGTACGATATGATAGAGGTGCATCTAATTTGTTGTCATGCAAAGTCTGCACTAGCCATTTTGGCATAGCTCTTGCCTCCTCAATATCAGCTCTCTCATCAACAAATGCATCATGTAAATCTGCATAAAAAATGGGATGATCTGCATCATCACATGAAACCTGCAAAGGCTGAGAAGTTGCCTCATTAGGACCAACACTAGACTGTCCACCTATAAAAAGAGGCAACAAAGTATCATAAACATCTTTGGAGCTAACAAATGTCTCCTTGGTACATGAAAGCAATGGTTGAATAGCATCTGCCACAAAAACAGCATCAAGGCTAACCAGAATATGTTTAGTCTGTGGATGATAGAGATGATAGCCTTTACTTTCAGAACTATACCCAACAAAAATACATTTTATTGCTTTATCATCCAATTTTTTGTGATGTTGTTCAGGCACTAATGCATATGCCAAACAACCAAAAACACGCAAATGAGCAATAGATGACTTGCAATCATGCCAAGCCTCATATGGAGTGATAGATTGTAAAGCTTTAGTGGGACACCTGTTAAGTACATATGCTACACACATGAGAGCCTCACGCCAAAAACTATGTGGTAATGCCTGACTCTTGACCATACACCTCGCCATCTCCATGAGTGACCTGTTCTTTCCTTCAGAAACTCCATTCTGTTGAGGTGTATACGACACTATACACAGGTGTTTTATCCCACATTCAACCAAAAATAAATTAAAATCAAAAGACATATATTCCCCCCCTCGATCAGAACGGAGGGTGCCCATTTAGCATGCTCACAGATTTTAAGCCAAAACCAAAAACTGTTTGAAGCACATGAACACTTCGGACTTTGCCTTCAATGGATATACCCATGCATGCCTAGAAAAATCATCGATGAAAGTCACGAAGTAAAGATAATTTCCAAAAGAAGATGTCTACATAGGACCACATACATCACTATGCACAAGCTGCAATTTCTGAGTAGCCCAAACTGAACCATCTTTTGGAAAGGAAGAATGCTGCATTTTGCCCAAAATACGGCCTTCACAAACATGTTTTCCAGGTGCCTCAAGTTTGGGCAAAGAGGATACCATTTCAGATTTCTACAGGCATAGCAAACTAGCAAAATTAAGATGATCAAAGCATGCATGCCAGCTTTGCATCTGACATAGCCTGAGAATCATGTACTACACATACGGAATCATTTACAGATCTTTCATAGTCTATGAGCTTATACAGCCCATGACATAAAATGTTAAAAGCAATCATCACATTGCCATTTGACAAATCATGAACTGTACATCTGTCATCAACAAAAGCCAATCTTGGCTAATGCAAAAACTGAAAACAGATTCTTCTTAACCCCTTGGACAAACAAAGCATCTGACAAAGTGAAATAACTACCATCAGCCGTAGTTGAAGAGCTCCCTCTTTGTCTTCCCTCTTTGATTGTGTAGAATTAGTTGATTTCTGCTTACTAGTTGTAGAGCTCCATTTTCCTTTGCCCTTCTAACTAGCCAAGAAATCTTGATGTGCAAAACGCATAATAGACCTGTTCTGCCTAGACTGATCTTCCTACAATAGAACAGAGACTAAATCCTCAAATGATAAGGCATTTGGATTGCCTTTCATCATCAACCGAAGAGTAGAAGCAAAACTCTGATATGAATCAAGAAGACCATTCAGAACAATCTGCACAAGTGAGCTATCTGGTATAACCTCATCAGCAAAAATCAATTGTTCCTTCAAGTCTTTGATCTTTGTTAGAAAATTGTCCATATAATCACCTTCATTCATGTGCTCACTCTCAATTGTTTTTGGAGGTAAGCAGCACGAGCCTCATTCCTAGCTTGGTACAATGTGGTAAGTGTATCCCAAGCATCCTTAGTTGTTCTGCAAGAGCAGATGTGACGAATAATGGCACGTTTGATAGACAAAGCTATCAATGCATGTGTCTAGGCAACTCTGCCATCCCAACAAATTTGCTTTGTAGTAGGTGGATCAGAAACTGTAGCATGAACAGGAATATGCATAATATCATCATCTTCGACACGTTTTGCATCAGCGTTAGTATCTGGGTTGTAACAGTTGCAGGTGTGATAGGACGTATTTCAACACACTACACAATGTTCCACAATCCTTTTGCAACCAATAGATGTCGCATCATATAAGCCCACAATGGGTAGTTGGTACAATCCAATTAAAAGTAGCCCATTAGGGCAATAGGCGTATATACAAGCCGGGGGGAAAAAACCTCCTAAAGAGGGGAAAAAGTGCCCCGATAGTCCTAATGTGTTCACACACATCACTACCTAAATATATCAACAAATCCCCCCTAGGAGTGATGCGGTGAACAAGGAGCTGGCACTCATGTATAAGGAAGTGCCAAGCTATGTGGAAATCACTCCACAAAAGGAAGTAAGCCTAAAGCTTTGCGGAAAGCTTCAAACTTCTCCCTTGGCAGAGCCTTCGTGAAAAGGTCTGCAATGTTCTCCTATGTGGGCACATATGCCAAGCTGATCTCCCAAGCAGAGAACCTCTCCCTGACATAGTGATAATGCACCTCAATGTGCTTAGCACGAGCATGGAACATAGGGTTCCTCACAACTCCCAATGCACTCTCACTGTCAGTGAAGATAGTGGTGGTAGAAGTCTGACCAATACCCAAATGAGTCATAAGCATCTGAGCCACACACACTCAACACTCGTTGTGAAAGCTTCCCTATACTCAACCTCACAACTAGAAGTGGCCACAGTAGGCTGCTTCTTCTGAATAGCATCTTCCACAAAAACAACATCATGGCTAACTAGAATGCATTTAGTCTATGGATGATACAGACGATAGCCTTTACTTTCAAAACTCTACCCAACAAAAATATATTTTACTGCTTTATCATCCAATTTTCTACGATGTTGTTCAGGCACTAATGCATATGCCAAACAACCAAAAACATGCAGATGAGCAATAGATGGCTTGCGATCATGCCAAGCCTCATATGGAGTGATAGAATGCAGCGCTTTAGTGGGACACCTGTTCAATACATATGTTGCACACATGATAGCCTCAAGCGAGAAACTATGTGGTAAAGCCTGACTCTTGACCATACACCTCGCCATCTCCATGAGTGACTTGTTCTTTCGTTCAGCAAATCCATTCTGTTGAGGTATATACGGCACTGTACACTAGTGTTTTATCCCACGTTCAGCTAGAAATGTATTAAAATCACAAGACATATATTCCCCCCCTCAATCAGAATGGAGGGTGCCCATTTTACATGCTGACAAATTTTCAATCCAAAACCAAAAACTATTTGAAGCACATGAACACTTCGGACTTTGCTTTCAATGGATATACCCATGCATGCCTAGAAAAATCATGGATGAAAATCACGAAGTAAAGATAATTCCCAAAAGAAGGTGTTTGCATAAGACCACAGACATCACTATGTACAAGCTGCATTTTTTGAGTAGCCCGAACTGAACCATCTTTTGGAAAGGACGAACGCTGCATTTTGCCCAAAATACAGCCTTCACAAACATGTTTTCCAGGTGCCTCAAGTTTGGGCAAAGAGGACACCATTTCAAATTTCTACAGGTGTAGCAAACTAGCAAAATTCAGATGACCAAAGCATGCACGCCAAAGCTTTGCATTTGACATATTAGCCTGAGAATCATTTACTGCACATGCCAAATCATTTACAGATCTTTCATAGTCTATGAGCTTATACAACCCACAACATAAAATGCCAGAAGCAATAATCACATCGCCATTTGACAAATCATGAACCGTACACCTGTCATCAACAAATTTCACAACCAAGCCAATCTTGGCTAATGCAGAAACTGATAATAGGTTCTTCTTGATCCCTAGCACGAATAAAGAATCTGACAAAGTGAAAGAACTACCATCAGCAGTAGTCAAAATGATCTTACCAACTCCCATAACAGGATAAGAGGAGTTGTTGGCGCATGTAACAGTATTCCCTATAGGGGCAGGCTCGAGTGAAGAGAAGAAACTGCACTGCGAGGTAATATGTTTGGTCACCCCACTGCCAAAATACCAAACATCTGAGTCTACTGTAGACATGCACTGCTCATGAGAAGATGGGTCAAAACTGCAGACAGTAGTAAACGCCCATTCCTCTTCCTACAAAAGATTAGCAGACTCTTTTTTTGGTGTAGATAACAACCATTCCAGCCTCTTTCTTCTTTGCCTCTTTAGCAGCCAATTTTGGACAGTTCTTTATGATATGATCATTCCCTTTACAGTACTTATAAATCAATTTCTTTTTTTTTTTAATTTCTTCTCATGTTTATCTTCCTTCTTCGAATGTGCAGCATTAGGAGATTTCTGCTTGCTAGTTGAAGAGCTCCATTTTCCTTTGCCCTTCTGATTAGCCAAGAAAGCTTGATCTACAACTCGCATAATGGAAATGTTCTACCTGGACTGATCTTCGTGCAACAGAACAGAGACTAACTCCTCAAATGATAAGCCATTTGGATTGCCTTTCATCATCAACCAAAGAGTAGAAGCAAAACTTTGATATGAATCAGGAAGACCATTCAGAATGGTCTGCACAAGTGAACTATCTGGTATAACCTCATCAGCAGAAATCAGCTGTTCCTTGAAGTCTTTGATCTTTGTTAGGAAACTGTCCATAGAATCACCTTCATTCATGTGCTCACTCTCCATCTGTTTTCGGAGGTAAGCAACACGAGCCTCATTCCTAGCTTGGTACAATGTGGTAGGTGTATCCCAAGCATCCTTAGCTATTCTGCAAGAGCGAATGTGAGGAATAATGGCACGTTTGATAGACAAAGCTATCAATGCATGGGCCTAGGCATCTCTTCCATCCCAGCGAATTTGCTCTACAGTAGGTGCAGCAAAAACCGTAGCACGAACAGGAATATGTAGAATACCATTATCTTTGACACCTTCTGCATCAGCTTCAATACTTGCAGTTGTAACAGTTGTAGGTGTGATAGGACGTTTTTTGACACCCTGCACAATGTTCCACAGTCCTTTTGCAACCAACACATGTCGCATTATATAAGCCCATAACGGGTAGTTGGTACCATCCAACTTATCCTCAACAGCCAACATACGGAATACATCACTGCTTTCAGCCATGGCCAATGACTAAAATACCTTGATGCAAAAAATTGATTGTATCTCAAAAAGTTGAACAAAACTACCCAAACGAATTCTGCTAGACCTGTAGCAGACTTCGAGACGCTTGTACTGGCGAACAGAAATTGGTATATACCTTTGGCACAAAAAGACAAAATAGCCTGCATAAGCACTATGATAGTTCGTTCGGAGGCCAAAACGAGCTCAGATCGTGATTTCAGCACCACACAGCAAAGCTGTTTTGATCTCAAAAACACACTAAGTATGCTCACCAAAATTCGTGCGATTCTGAGACTGCAACCAGAGGATTGTCGACGGAAGCACACAAACAGCACAAGGAAGAAGAAGAAGCTTGGAGCACAACACACAATACTAAATGTATTACTAGAGAATGTACAAAGATAAGTAGCCCATTAGGCAATAGGCATATATACAAGCCGAGGGAAAAAAACCTCCTTAAGAGGGAAAAAAGTGCCCTAGTGGTCCGAGTGTGTTCACACACATCACTACCTAAATATATCAACACCAAGGTAGATAATTGTGTTTTCATAGGCTATGCCTAAACCAATAGGGTTATCAGCTTTATAATCCTAGCACAAAAGGATTCATACTAATTTGAGATGTACTTTTGATGAAATAAATTTTGTTTGAAGATGATTTCAAGAAAATAAAATTGCCTTATGAATTGGAGGATGTTTTTCCAACACTATCAAAAGCTCCACACACACTTCAAGATTCGAGTGAATCAGATGATATGGGCTAAATAAATCTCCAAGAGCTCCGAATCATAGAGTAGTTATTTACCTAGAGGACAAAGGATTTGTGGTGAGGCAGATCCTTCCCTATTCATGAAAACATCACATGGAGAAATCAAATACCTTTCTGCATATGAAGATTACATTATTTTGATAGGTAATGATGTTGATGGCATAAAGAAAATCAAACATCAATGAAGGAAGAGTTCAAGGTAAGTTATTTAGGGCAAGTAAGATAAATGGACTTGAATTCATGTGCATAGAGCATGGTATGTATCTTAGTCAAAGAAAGTATGTCAAAATATGCTCACAAAGTTCAAATGGAAAATGCAAAGGTTGCAGGTACACCTTTGGAAGTAAATTCCAAATTAAGTGCACATGAAGGAGATCTCATTGAAGATGTGATAGGATATCAAAGCCTTGTAGGAATTCTCAATTATGCTACTCTCACAAGAGTAGATATTAGTTATAGTGTGAGTGTTCTAAGTCATTTTCTGCACTCACGTGGGAAGCCATACATGGAGGCAGCCAAAATGATACTTAAGTATCGCAAAGGAACAAGAAATGAATTCCTACTCTATTAATATAGCTAGAATATGGATATCAAGATCTTTTTTATGTAGGTTGGGTATGATGAAGACATGATAGGAGAAGTACTTCTGTTTATCTTTCATTTATAGGTTTGAACCTCATTCCTTGGTCATCTAAGGAGCATAGAGGATAGAGGATTGGTCATTTCATTTGGCGAGTATAGAGAATTGGCAAATGCAACTCAAGAATCTATGTGGATTAAGAAATTATATGTTGATGTAGGGATGAAGTCATCTACTACTCAGATATTTGATGATAGCATGAGTTTTTGCATCTTCAAGCAAACCCTATTCATCATGCAAGGACTATATACATTCACGTCCATTATGCTAAAACAAAAAAGGATTGTTCCTAATCTACTTAAAAAACATAATGGTAACAAGTTTTGGAGGAAGAAATGAAAGATAACAAAACACGATGAAATAAATAAAGTGGAAATGTCTTACATAAGATTCTATATGAGCATGGTGATTCCATAAGGAGAGTGAGGGCACTCTTTCCAAGAGCTTGAGTGAATGTGCTTATGGGGAGTGAAGTGAGGCCCTCCCTATATGTAGTTGAGGAAAAATCTCCTTGCAGGTGGGATAAATGGACTTGCGTGAGAATGACTCTTATCTTGGACAAAATTGTGGAGCATCAAACTCTCAACAGCCCCCCTCCATGTGATGAACCTTTTGTTTTAAATGTGGGGAAGTAGTGACATGTGGGATCAATTAGTTCATTAGACTCTAGGATCTGAGGACATATTGGATCCTTGGACATATGGGATCCAAGTTTGGGATACATGGAATCCCTTGATTTACAGGGACATATGGCATCCTTTGGTTTTCATGAACATATGGCATCCATATGGTCTTGTATCCATGGACATATGGGATCCATGTCATGTGCGCCATATGGCATCCCTAGGATTGTGGGGCATATGGGATCACATACTTGGACACTTGGGATTCAAGTGGTTTTTTGGGATCTAGGGACATATGTGATCCTTAGACATGTAGGAGGGTTTACATCATGGGGTAGGTGGTGCTTTTGATGTGTAGAGATTTATCCTCCTTCAAGAATGTATTTAATATTTAAGCTTTGCATTGTAATGAGCTTTCTGAGACATCTTGTTTGGATTTGGGTAGCCTATAAGGTAGAGAGAGTACATAAATTGGAGACTTCATAGCTTTGGAGAATGTGCATGTGCATAGACAAGGATTAAGAGGGAAGGTCTTACCATTCCATTTGGATGGTAGTTACCAATCTGTTACAAAGAGCCATAATTTTGTGTCAATACATGATGATGCATGATCTTAATATATGAAAAATACTCAAGTTTTTAGGCTTTCTTCAATTCATAAGCGAGAGATATGTATATGACATAAATGAGCTAATGCTTATCTTCTAGATAACGAGCTATCTCAACTTTGATCTCTTCAAATAAGACAACAAAGCACAGAAGATGGTGAGTTCATGAAAATATTCTAAAATGAATTTGGACATGCCTTTAGAGATAGCTCCAATTGTTTTAGTTTTCTCCCTGGACTTTTCAAACAAGATATTATTAGATGAGATGGTTTTTACCTCCTTGGCTAGTAGTAGTGGCTTCTTGCTATTTTTTTTCTCTATACAAGATAATGTGCCCCCTTGATTTTCTATATTGCATTCTAGAAAAATCCTAAAAGGAGGGTTTTGCTGATATCATTGATGATGGAAATGCTTCAATGTATATGCACTAATTCTCAATGTTGCTTTGTATGACTATTCGATTGATCCCAAGCTTTTCTGAATATCTATGGAAATCTTTGCACCTCTTTGTTTCATGTCTCCATTACTCGCTTCCTCACCTTCATTGTGATTCTATCACTTCAACTTTGAGTGGTTGGGGGCTCGCAAAGAGCCCTTTTTCTCGGCTCTGTTATCCCTTCGCAGAGAACTTGTTCAATGTGGAGTAGGTGGAGTCTCATCTATCTCTATCACCTTTCAAATAGCAAGCACTTTGTCCCCCAAAACGTTCAGTTAGACTATTTGCGCACTTTGTTAGAGACTATCCACATTCTTTATTGCCTCTACAATTCATTCTCATCTAGATAGATGAGTGTGTTGCTGCCAATGCGTTCATTCTTCTTACTTCATGGTGCTAGTCTACTCAGTCACACATGGCTCATCTCTCTCTCTCTCTCTCTCTCTCTCTCTCTCTCTCTCTCTCTCTCTCTCTCTCTCTCTCTCTCTCTCTCTCTCTCTCTCTCGTTTGGTTGAATCTACCGATGAGAAGAAAAACCACTGAGTACACACAACTTGAATCTTTTTGCTTCTATTGCAAGTTGAGAAAGTTGCTTGGTCTCACTTGTGATGCCTTATCTTCTTCGGAGGAATGCAAAGCCCATACGTTCAGTTGTATTTGATAGTAGTTACTCCTGAAGATAAAAGAAGAGATTGTTAGATAAATCTTTCTTAAGTTGATAAGACATTTTAGCTTCCATCCAGGCCCTCCACATGCAGCATATCAATCTACTACCTGTATGAATGTAAACTATGGGAGAGTAGATTATATCCCATAAGTTGTCACAATTCCTCATTATAAGACAAGCCTAGAAATCAACAGACTTAGTAGCCCTATAGATTCACTTGTCTACCATATTTTTAACCACTTAAACTAGGCACATAATACCTAGGACACTTCATCTTTTTTTAAGCAACAAATTTTCCAAGACACTTTAGGAACCTTGACAATGTTAGCATTCCCACTCCATAAAAATCTTCTTGACAGGGCAGTAACCTGCATCAACTACTTATTAGTAGACATCCAACAAGACAAGAAATAGATAATGGAAGGTAGTAAGTAGTGATTGAGGACAAAACCACAATGAGATAAGTTGCTCTATAAAGAAACCCAAGAAAGAACTTTAATCCTGAACTTATGCATCAACCAATCCCATGTCTAATCAAGAGTCACTTTAAATCCCAAGGAAATACCAATTAGTCTAAAGATAACCCGCTCGTGGATAATTTAACAACCCATATTAGTCATGCAATCAGGAATAGTGTTATTAGAAGACTTAAAAGAAGTTCTTTTTGTGGTTAACAACAGACCCACTAGCAATAAAAACCAACCCAAGACACTTCAAGAAATTTTTAGCATACACATCTCTAGCAAGAGTAATAATGTTAGTGTCATCATCAAACATCTAGAGACCAAGCTGAGCCTGAGCATTAGGAATATTAATACCTTTAGTAAACTCATTTTCCATATAATCTTTCACAAGCCAACCAAGGGCATTGCAGATAATAGCAAACAAAAGGGAAGACAAAGGAAAACCTTCTCTAATGGAGTTATAGAGTCTAAAAGAGCTAAAAACATGCCCCTTCATGGAGATTTTGGAGAAAGCATTACCAAACAGGATACTCACATATCTAACAAAATTCCTACCAGCTCCAATGTCATAAAGGGATTGAAGAATGAAAATCCAATCTATATGGTCATAAGCTTTGTCAAAGTCAATCGTGGAAAAGAAGAACTCTGATTTACTCAGATTGGCATAGTCCATACCTCCCCAAAGAGTGTGCATTGATAGCTTTGTCTATCAAACGTGCCATTATTCCTCACATTCACTCTTGCAAAACAGCTAAGGATGCTTGGGATACACTTACCACATTGTACCAAGCTAGGAATGAGGCTCGTGTTGCTTACCTCTGAAAACAGTTGGAGAGTGAGCACATGAATGAAGGTGATTCTATGGACAGTTTCCTAACAAAGATCAAAGACTTGAAGGAACAGTTGATTTCTTCTGATCAGGTTATACGAGATAGCTCACTTGTGCAGACCGTTCTGAATGGTCTTCCTGATTCATATCAGAGTTTTGCTTCTACTCTTCGGTTGATGATGAAAGGCAATCCAAATGCCTTATCATTTGAGGAGTTAGTCTCTGTTTTGTTGCAGGAAGATCAGTCCAGGCAGAACAAGTCCATTATGTGAGTTGTAGATCAAGCTTTCCTGGCTAGTTAGAAGGGCAAAGGAAAATGGAGCTCTTCAACTAGTAAGCAGAAATCACCTATTCTGCACATTCGAAGAAGGAAGATAAAGATGAGAAGAAATCAAAAAAAGCGAAAATTGTTTTGTAAGTACTATAAAGGGAATGATCATATCATAAAGAACTGTCCAAAACTGGCTGCTAAAGAGGCAAAGAAGAAAGAGCCTAGAATGGTTGTTGCAGAGGCCTCTACACCAAAAATAGAGTCTACTAATCTTGTGCAGGAAGAAGAATGGGCGTTTACTACTGTCTGCAGTTTTGACCCGTCTTCTCATGAGCAGTGCATGTCTGTAGTAGACTCAGATGTTTGGTATTTTGACAGTGGGGTGACCAAACATATTACCTCGCAGTTCTTCACTCAAGCCTGTCCCTATAGGGAATACTATTACATGCACCAACAACTCCTCTTATCCTTCTATGGGAGTTGGTAAGATCATTTTGACTACTATTGATGGTAGTTCTTTCACTTTGTTAGATGCTTTATTTGTGCCAGGGATAAAGAAGAACTTGTTATCAGTTTTTGCATGAGCCAAGATTGGCTTGGTTATGAAATTTGTTGATGACAAGTGTACAGTTCATGATCTGTCAAATGGCGATGTGATTATTGCTTCTGGCATTTTATGTCCTGGGCTATATAAGCTCATAGACTATGAAAGATCTCTCAATGATTTGGCATGTGCAGTAAATGATTCTCAGGCTATGTCAGATGCAAAGCTTTGGCATGCATGCTTTGGTCATCTGAATTTTGCTAGTTTGTTACGCCTGCAGAAATCTGAAATGGTGTCCTCTTTTCCCAAACTTGAGGCACCTTGAAAACATGTTTGTGAAGGCTGTATTTTGGGCAAAATGCAGCATTCGTCCCTTCCAAAAGATGGTTGAGTTCAGGCTACTCAGAAATTGCAGCTTGTACGTAGTGATGTCTGTGGTCCTATGTAGACACCTTCTTTTGGGAATTATCTTTACTTCGTGACTTTCATCAATGATTTTTCCAGGCATGCATGGGTATATCCATTGAGGGCAAAGTCTGAAGTGTTCATGTGCTCCAAACAGTTTGTGGTTTTGGCTGAAAATCTGTCTCCATTTTGATCGGGGGGGGAATATATGTCTTCTGATTTTAATGCATTTATGGTTGAATGTGGGATAGAACACTAGTGTAAAGTGTCGTATACACCTCAACAAAATGGAGTTCCTGAACGAAAGAATAGGTCACAGTCTATCACTCCATATGAGGCTTGGCATGATCGCAAGCCATCTGTTGCTCATCTGCATGTTTTTGGTTGTTTGGCATATGCATTAGTGCCTAAAAAACATCGTAGAAAATTGGATGATAAAGTAGTAAAATGTATTTTTGTTGGGTACAGTTCTGAAAGTAAAGGCTATTGTTTGTATCATCCATAGACTAAATGCATTCTAGTTAGCCGTGATGTTGTTTTTGTGGAAGATGATATTCACCCATTGCTTTCATGTACTAAGAAGATATCTGTTAGCTCTAAAGACATGTATGATACTTTGCTACCTCTTTTTACAGGTGGATAATCTAGTGCTGGTCCCAATGAGGCAACTTCTCAACCTTTGCAGGTTTCATGTGATGATGCAGATCATCCCATTTTTTATGCAGATCTACATGATGCACTAGTTGATGAGACAGCTGATATTGAGCAAGCAAAAACTATGCCATAATGGCTGGTGCAGACTTCGCACGACAGCAAATTAGATGCATCTATGTCATATCGTACTCGTTCAGGCTCTCATAGTGCCTCTTTTGCATCAGATTTCTATGCTATGGCTGCATCTAGTCTCTATGATGAGAATGAGCTTGTTTTGTTTGATGAAGCACAAAATTCAGAAAATTGGATGGCTGCTATGCAATTTGAATATGATGCTATAATGAAGAATGGTACTTGGTCTTTATATGACTTGCCTCTTGGCAAGAAGGCCATTGGCACTAAGTGGGTATACAAGTAGAAGCATAAATCAGATGGTACAGTTGACAGGTATAAGGCTAGGCTTGTTGCAAAGGGTTATGCACAGAAAAGAGGCATTGATTTTTATGATCGTTGCACCTACATGTCGTATGACTACTCTTCGGAGCATCTGTGCACTTGCAGCTCATCATGGTTGGAATGTACATCAGTTGGACATTAAAACAGCATTTCTGAATGGTGACTTGCATGAAGAAGTGTATGTTTTTCATCCCCGTGGCTTTGTGCAGAAAGGACATGAAAACTAGGTGTGCAGGTTAAAGAAGGCATTATATGGTTTAAAGCAAGTACCACGTGCTTGGTATGAGAAGATACATGCCTATCTGATTGCACATGGTTTTGAGAACAATCCAACTAAAAGCACCTGATATTTTAAGCGTGCTAATGATGTGCTTTTGATCATTGTTGTCTATGTTGATGACACGCCGTTCATTGGTCCTATTGAGAAGCATATTGCTGATTTTAAGGTTGATTTGCATGCCTCATTTGCGATGTCTGATTTGGGGCATTTGCATCACTATTTGGGCATTCAGTTTATGCAAGTTGATGGTGGAATGGCTTTGTGTCAAATGAAATATATTGACACATTATTGGAGCATTTTGGCCTTGAAGATTGTAAGCCTATTGCCACTCCTATGGAGACAGGTTTACGATTGAGTCTTCATGATGCTAGAGATGCATTTGATGTTGTTCTCTATCAGCAGGCTATTGGATGCTTGATTTACTTATGCATTACTCGGCCAGGTATTCAGTTTGCTATCTCATAGATGAGCAGGTTTATGCATTGCCTAGGAGTCAAGCATTAGTAGGCAGTTAAGCGCATCTTTCGCTATTTGAGTGGTACTCGGCTACTTGGGTTGTTTTATGCCAAGGGGGGATCACTACCACTAGATTTGCATGCTCTTTCTGACTCTGATTGGGCTAGTTGCTATGACACTCGTGTGTCCACTAGTGGCTTTTGCTTCATGCTTGGTAGCTCATGTATATCTTGGTTGAGCAAGAAGCAGCCTATTGTGGCCACTTCTAGTTGTGAGGCTGAGTATAGGGAAGCTTTCACAGTGATTGTTGAGTGTGTGTGTCTCATACGCCTTATGGCTAATTTGGGTGTTGGTCAGACTTCTGCCACCACCATCTTCACTGACAGTTAGAGTGCATTGGCAATTGCGAGGAACCCTGTGTTCCATGCTTGCACTAAGTACATTGAGGTGCATTATCACTATGTCATGGAGAGGTTCTCTGCTGGGGAGATCAGCTTGGCATATGTGCCCACGCAGGAGAACATTGCAGACCTTTTCACGAAGGCTCTGCCTAGGGAGAAGTTTGAATCTTTTCGCAAAGCTTTGGGCTTACTTCCTTTTGTGGAGTGATTTCCACATAGCTTGGCACTTCCTTATACATGAGTGCTAGCTCCTTGTTCACCGCATCACTCCTAGGGGGGATTTGTTGATATATTTAGGTAGTGTTGTGTGTGAACACACTAGGACCGTCGAGGCACTTTTTTCCCTCTTTAGGAGGTTTTTTCCCCCCGACTTGTATACACGCCTATTGCCCTAATGGGATACTTATCTTTGTACATTCTCTAGTAATACATTCTGTATTGTGTGTTGTGCTCCAAGCTTCTTCTTCTTCCTTATGTTGTTTGCGTGCTTCCGTAGACGTCTAACTCCAATAGTGCACTCCAGAGAAAAATGGAGTGGTAGATAGAAGAAATAGGACCAAAGTTGAAGCTACAAGGTCTGTGCTCAATGAGAAGAGATTACGAAACTACTTGTGGGCAGAGGCTATATCTACAGTCACCTATTTTATTAATAGACTCTCATCAAAAGCATTGGATGGGATGACACCTTATGAAGCATGGAATGGAAGAAGACCTAGCCTTCACCATTGTAGGATCTTTGGTTGCATAGCTTATGCATATAGTCCATCTCAAGTCAGAGGTAAAATGGACCCTAAAGCAGAGAAATGTGTATTCATTGGGTATGAACAAAGTAAAAAAGGTTACATGTTATATATTCCAAGCAATAAAGGTTTTGTTTTTAGTAGAGATGTTGTCTTTGATTATAAGAACTCGTGGTTTGAAGATGATTGCAGGAAAATCAAGCTTCCTTATGACCTAGAAGAGGACTTCCCAACATTGCAAAAGGGAAGTGAGCACATACATGAAGACTCAAGTGATTCTGATGATAATCAGAAGACACAAAGAAGAAATATTAATGCTTGGAATACCAAAGGTAGATCAAAGATGCAAAAGTTGAGAGATGTTACAGAATCTTCTCAACAAACTATAAGGACATCCACTAGAGAAAAAAGGAAGCTAGAAAGGTATGGATTTGACACTTCTCTAGTCACTAAGCACTCCATTTACATTGCTCAAGATTTGAACTCAGAGGAACCATCAACATTTGAAGAAGCAAGGGAGAGACCAGAATGGACAGATGCAATGGAAGAAGGGATAGAAGCACGTCAAGAGAATCAAACTTGGGAATTGGTTCCCAAGAAGCCATCCATGAAGATCATTGGATCTAGATGGATCTACAAGGTAAAGAACTCAAATGGATCAATAAACAACTATAAAGCAAGGCTTGTGGATAAACGGTTTGCTCAAACCCAAGTAGTAGATTATGAAGAGACTTTCTCCCCAGTGGCAAAGATGCCTACAATCAGAATAATCATGAGTGTAGCTGCCTCAAAGAATTGGAACATCTATCAGATGGATGTCAAAAAAGCATTTCTGAATGGTTGGATCTTTGAGGAGGTGTACATGGCATAACCTCTTGGATTTGAAGAAGAATCACATCCTAAGTATGTGTGTAAACTCAAGAAAGCTCTATATGGATTGAAGCAAGCTCTAGAGCTTGGAATCATAGACTAGTCACTTTCTTGTAGGAAAAAGGTTTTCACTCAAGCAAAGCATATCCTTCACTTTTTATTATGAAAAGTAAATGTGAAATGATATACTTATGTTTATATGTAGATGATATAATCCTTACGGGTGATGATGCTAATGGGATCCAAAAACTCAAAGCCCAAATGAAGGAGGAATTTAAAATAAGTGATCTTGGATTACTTGTTTACTTCGTAGGATTGAAAGTAGTCTATACAGATCAAGGGATGTTCCTTACACAAGGGAAGTATACTAATGATATTCCTGCAAAGTTCAAAAATGCAAGAAGCTAAAGTTGCAAGTACTCCCATGGAGGTCAATCACAAATTAAGTGCTCATGAAGGAGATCTCATTGAACATATTACAAGCTATCAAAGCCTAGTTGGGAGTTTGAAATATGCTACACTAACTAGGGTTGATATCTGCTATGGAGTAAGTGTGCTTATTCAATTCATGCACACCCCAAGAAATCCACACATGGATGCAACAAAGAGGATATTGAAGTACTTGAAAGGAACACTAAATGAAGGTGTATATTATCCTTACATGTGACTTGAATGTAAAGCTATTCACTGATGCAGATTGGGCAGGCTCCAAAGATGATAGAAGAAGCACATCAGGATATCTCTCATTTGTAGATAGAAAGATCATATCTTGGTCTTCAAAGCAGATTTAAATCTATGATTGGATTGCAGGAGATACTAGTAAAGAATTGAAGAGTCAAGCATCCTACGCTTGAGGGGGAGCTATTGCTACATTTGGCAAGTATAGATTCTTGACCAAATGATCATGACTTCTCATATTTACATTGGTCTCACAAAAGACTTGCATGTGAACACCTCTTGTAAAAGCTATGCATTTCTACTAAGTCATTGGATAAAAGTAAAAGAAGGACAAATGAGGAACATCATAAAGTTAGGAGCCAAAACCCATGACTCATATGGTGGTTGAGACTAAACCAAACTTCACCTAATTGTAGGAACACTTTTAGGTGAGGGAAATTCAAATCTCAAACCCAATCAAGGTGTATATATAGTGGTGACTTTTATTCATAGGATACACAAAGATTACAGAGTCATTGAGCCTAATGGTTGATCATATCTTGAGCTCACTTATGTATGCATAAGTCCACTACATCTCCTTTGTATCATACTTTCATTCGTACAAATAAGTTTATACATTACTTCAAGATTAATTCTAGTTATTGTTTGTGCATTTTAGCTCTGTGTGACCAAAGATATCTTTTCATAACACTGGGTTATTGTTAGGTGTGTGGAGAAGTGTGAGAGATAAGGAATAAAAACACAACAAGGCACACTGAGAAGATGGATGTCTAGAATATCTCTCTTTATTGATGATTAACAAAATTGAAGTAAGAGTTGAATAGTATCCCTTAGTACAAAGTACTGCCACATATGAGTGCATCATTTATGTGAAACCACAAGACTTGTTCCAATTGATCTTAGCACTAGGTATCACAAAATCTATCTACAACATGTTGAAATTTGATCATATTGGCCCCCTAGCCCTACAAGTCAATGGAAATGTCATTAGTAAACTCAACATCCAATAGAACATTGTCCCTAGCAGCGAGCCTAATACCTTGAAGCCCAATATCCTAAGGAGTCAACGAAGCACTCATGGCCTTAGAAAAGAAGAAAAATAATGTAGGGGCCAAGGGGCAACCTTGACTAACCAATCTCAAAATACTAAAACTCTCCCCCAACCAGCACCTGACTATGGGTGCAGCAGTAAAGGGAAGCAACACCCCTCATCTAGCTAAATAAGGAAACCCATACAAGCCATCCTGTCCTCAAGAAAAGCCTAATCAACTTGATCATAGATTTTCTCAAATTCCAATAGAAGAATTGAAAGATGCTCATCACACATCCTCCTAAGGGAGACAACTTCCTAGAAGGTGAGGATTTTGTCAAGGATATTATGACCCTTGATAAATCTAGTCTGAACTGAGTGGAAATCTCTCTTAGCTCCCTAGGCTCAATAGCAAAAGATCCATCCATCCGGTGAAGCTACTTGATCCCACCACATGCATGTCATGACCGGACCACTGAGGAAAAACTCATAGGAAGCATGATCAACAATGTGAGTCCAATGAGAGGCTTGTCTATGATGGAAGAAGGCAAACCACCTATCCTCAATCTCACACAACTCTTGCTGTATGTGGGCAAGTTAAGAACCAGCCCAGCATAGTCTGGATGGTGCTCTAGGAATTATTGGAGGGAGACAATACCCCTATGAAGGGAGCACTCACTCTCTCAAAGACGAGCTAGCCATCAAGCACTCTCCTCATGCAAAAACAAACTGATCAGATGCAAGCTTGTCACAAGGGAGTGAGCCTCGCATCCCTTAGTGTGAAAACTGAGACCAAATCACTTCAATCTGATCACCTAGGCTCCCATCAAGCTTAACGTGCTTAGGAATACACAACACCATGGAACCTTTGGTATCCCCATCCTCAAAGAAGACAACCACAAGGCCATGATCAAAAAAGCAAGGGCCCACCACAATACATGTCCTACCACCACAATTAGCCAATACATAACTAACGTACATTTGATCAATCCTAGAAAGGTTCATCCCTCTAATCCATCTATTGGAACGTGAGAAATCAAGGCTTCCTCTCTCTCTAATAAAGCACACAGTGCACCATTAATCATGCAGCCTCAAGGTCAAACATAGTCTCCCTAAGCCGCAAGGTTCATCCCTCCAATCCATCTATTGGAACATGAGAAATCAAGGCTCTCTCTCTCTCTCTCTCTCTCTCTCTCTCTCCCTCTCTCTCTTTGTGTGTGTAATAAATCACTCAGTGTACCATTAATCATGCAACCTCAAGATCAAATATAGTCTCCCTAAGCTGCAAGGTCAAACATAGTCTCCCTAAACCATGCACAATGTTCTGGCTACTCCCTCTACATCTTGAAGTGCCTCAATCATGTTGAAGTCCCCCTCAACACACTAGGCATCGACACATGGAACAACATCAATGATCTAGGACCAAAAAGTGGTACAAGTACTCTCATGGGTTGGGTCACATAGAGTCATGAACCCATATCTCATGCCCCGATAGTGCAGGATCAACCAAATGGACCTGCCCGAGATAATCTTCCCTCTATCCAAGCTTGTAGACTACGAGGAATTCCCAACAAAAATACATACATCACCTTGAGAGCCATTGGATCGGTATCTAGCAAACCAAAATACCTCCCCATACCTCTGCAAAAGCTATCTACAATGTCGTGTATGGATCAAGGAAAGTTAGTTTTCGGAAAGCATCATAACATCAATGGACCTACCAATCAAGCATTAGCACAGCTCCTATCAAAGGTGAGCTCTATAGTGCAAAAGTTGTGACCCACCTAATCCCTCAACATTTCGTGAAAGAAACCTCATGGAGATGATCCAAACCAAGATGTTGTTGTAGTAATGAGGTGGACCATCTTTGAGGCTTGTTTAGATAGGGAGTAATCTGAGTCCAAACATCCATGATAAGAAGTCGACTGCTCTACTAAATCCCTACACGGATTGAGCCAAGTGGATTCACCTAACTCCTATGCCTTCTCTTGGCCAAGCTCCTCCTCATTTATATACATATAGCATGGTGCAATCCCTGTATCTGCAATCACATCATACATAATAATGTGACTCTCTTGAGTACCAAGAATGAAGAGAAACTGAGTTGTATCCCAAGCTCGGATGAACAAGTTGGTGAGATCAAGCTTCCCAAGGTGGTGGGAAAAACCTAAGCATAGACAAAGTGCAATGCCTCCCCAAGAGATCATTTTGGTTGTGAAGCCCCACATAGAGGAAACAAGAAGGCAACTTTCAACTCCAAGGTAGCCTAGTTGCGTGTTAGATTTATTTGGACCTCCATGGTCTACCTGCATTTAGTTGAGGACCCTATCCGGGTCAAGGACCAGAGCTCCAAGGACCAAGGTTCTAGTACAAGTCTTCGAGGTTATTTGATCTCCTCAAAGTGGCCATATGAGGACTATTTGGACCTTAGAGAAGACTCTAGATGTGCAAAGGGCAAGGGCTATTTAAGGTTGGGAGGAGATTGGCAAGTAGTTAATTGGGATCTTTCATTTGGTATCAGATCATGAGAGAGAGTGGGAAGTCATTAAGAAGAAGGCAACACATCATCTTCTTGAGAAAATCTTGGAGGGAATTTTCAAAGACTTGCTATGCATGAAATTTCTATAAAACAAAGAGGGAATCATCTTGATCGATTTGGAAGAGCAGATTTATCGAATCCATTGGGGAAGCATGTGCAAAACCGAGTGCAAAGAAGAAAGTTTCATCCACCTACAAGCATCATCAACTCGTGGAGATAACCATTCCACCTTTTCATGGCCAAAGATGGTGAAATATGTAAACAATTATGTAAGTTAGTGTTTTAAATGTCAAGTGAATAAAGCATAGAGGATCACTCCTCCATGTCTGCTATAGCCATTGGGAATATTATAATACTATTGGGGCAATATTTCCATGGACTTCATAATGTGTTTACCTAGGACACCACAACATAAGAATGCTAGGTGATGGTCAATTGTTTGAGCAAAATGGCACACTTTATTCCTACCCAAGAATCATTGGAAACTCCACACATTGTGGAAGTATTTCAAAATATTTTTAGACTACATGGTCTACCTATATCCATAGTTTTTATAGGAAAATTTTAGAAACATGTGTTTAATAAACTTCAAGTTCAACTGAAGATGAGTAGTGTAGAGCATCCATAGACATACGGTTGGACTTAAAGAGTTAATTAGATACTAGAAGATATGCTATGGGCATATGTTTTAGAGAAACAAACAAATTGGAATAGTTTCCTCCCATTAGTAGAGTTTGCTTATAATAGTTGGAAGCACAAGACTACTAGGTTGGAACCTTTTGATATGATCTATGGGTTTATTCCCCACAATCCAACTACCATTGGGTTACCCAAAAAACTCTAAGTGCTTCATAGTTCCTTACAAATATGCAAGCTTCTTGAAAATAGCTCAGTTCAATCTCCAGCAAGCTGTTGAGAATATGAAAGCATTTGTAGATCATGATGATTGCAAAGTTCACCCAATTTTTCATGCTAGTAATCTTAGACCATACATTTCCCGAGATGAGAGTTTTGTGGATGGTTTAGTTGTTGTATAAGATAGAACATCTCAGCTAGATTTTCCATCTGGAGTCCTTGATAAGAGGGAGGCACAGCTACAAAACTGCTCCATACCAAAGTATTTAGTAGCATGGACTAGCCATCCACTCATAGATGATACTTGGGAATTGGAAGCTTTGATTTGCAAACACATTCCTTCCTTGATCATTGAGGATGGCGATCTCTAGAAGGGAGAGAGTGTTAGATTTATTTAAACCTCCATGGTCTACCATTGGTCTACCGGCATTTGGTCGAGGACCCTAGCTGGGTCAAGGACGAGAGCTCAGGGGAGCCAAGGCTCTAGCACAAGTCTTTGAGGTTATTTCATCTCCTCATAATAGCCATATGATGAGTTTTTGGATGTTAGAGAAGAATCTAGATGTGCCAAGGGCAAGGGCTATTTAAGGTTGGGAGGAGAGGGGTAGGTAGCTAATTGGGATGTATCTTTCACTACGGGACTCAAGATCCATAGCATGGACCCAAACAGGTGAAGTGAGCAAGTCCTAGGCCCACCAAACCTCGAGAACACGGTGGAGGCTGACCCTCACGGATTTCTTGGCTCACAAAAAACTCACTATTAAGGGATCGTAAAGGACTAACATGTGAAGTAAAAATCTGAAAAAGAGGTCGCCTAGAGGTGGGAGGCCTAGAAGAGGCCATCGATGGTATAGGGATCGAGGTACATGGCCCCAGAGAGGACACCAAAGTAGTGACGACATGAGAAGGGGGATCTAGCCTGAGCACCATGCCAGGGGCCTCAAGATGATCCTCCTAAAGTGCACTGAAATGGTTCCCTGTGGAAACAAACCTCTCCTAGACCATCAGATAGGGTTGTCATCCAAACTATTGTCGATGTCCAGGTTGTCACCAATTAATGGCAGATGAAAATGGAGCAGTCATGGCAATCAATGCATCAAAGTGGTGATGAAACCCACCCTCATCTAGAGCCAAGGAGCATAATGGAGCGAAAGAGGGGGATGGAGGATAAGGCACCTATGCAAGTGGCCATTGAGCCTCCTTCCTCAAATGTTGCCTAATCCGATGCTTGGTCCTTGAAAGGCACGCCTTTGCAAGGTGACCAACCATGTGACAAGAAAAACAGTGATTCCAAAGGCCTGAATACTCAACCCTCTGAATCAACCACTCACCTGAAAGTAATTGAAGAATAATATTTGATGGAAATTGTGTGGGGTCAGAAATGAGACCCTTCACTAATAGAGGCCTGCCACCTTGGCCACAACGGATTCCACACTCTTTGGGACCTCCAAGAATGTGCCAAGAGACCATCCAATCTAGGGAAACAAGGGTAGATACTAATGTGCTAGTCCAAGAAGTAGTTCATCATAGGAAACCCGCATGCTTTCTTGGGAATGAAAGTTGATGATGAGGCTAGAAAAGGATCAAAGCCATGTGCCTAAAGGCAAATGTATGCATAGCCAATCCGAACCACAATGGGTGACAATTCAATCATTGGGATGGAAACCTGTGAATACCCAAGCTCAATGTGATAAAAGATGTGATTGAGGGTCTAGATATCAACTAACTTGCGAACCTTAGTGAGCAAGATACTCTAGAGAAGGTCCTTGAGTTTGCCACAATTTGGGTGTAGTCTGCCACAATTTGGGTGTAGTCTGATGATTTTGTAGATAAATGAGGAATCTTGAAGGCATTTGAGTTATGAAGCCAAGCTTGCTTTACCCTCATCAATAAGGGAGAGGTGAATGGGCAATGGAGTGGAGTTGGGAGAGGGGGCTTCATATGAGTCCCTTTATGTGACAGACTCCAAGGCCATTCGTGTTTGACACATGCTAAGAGAGGAAGGGGAAAGGCTATGGGGAAGGACTTAGTGACACCAACATCCAATCACAGACCAAAAGAAGCCAAAAATAGAGATGAGGGTAGGAGGGACCAAAGAGAAGAAGGAAGAGGGAGAGGGAGAGGTCGTTGGCAAAAGGGGAGAAGGAGGTGAGCGGATGGGGGGGGAGAGAGGGGGATAAGAGGATAGGTTGGGGGGGAGGAAGCAAGGGTGGGGGTTGGGCACGGAGGGGTGCAAGGGCACTCCTAAGCAAGGGAGGGACTATGGAAGGGGGTGTCAAGGTCCCTGCATAGATAAGGGGGGCTAGCATCGGGGATGTTGTACATATAGAGGGGGGAGGGAGAATGTGTGTGCAGTGAGCCAAACCTAATTCCTTCAATTTGGAAAATTGGTTTTTGGTTAGCAAGGACACATGTGGGATTGGATAATTATAACAATTACTTCATGTTCTAGCATGCAATGCAACCAATAATGGCATCTTAGTAATATACTTTTTTAAGAATTAACAAAAAAATTTGTTGCATAATCCCAACTTACATTAGGTCAATATTGACACAATTTAAGGCATAATACCATTAGAGAGGAGTGCATTTTTTACCACACATTCTCTGTACCATTGGTTAGTTTGACTGTAGTCAAAGCTCTAAAAAAGAGTATGCTAAAATGGGAGTACAAGAATGGAAGTGAAAGAGGAAGAGGTCTACCAATATTTTCCCTCTCTACAATAGGTTTACCAAAAATACATGTAAAAATGCCTATTTTTGGTATGGGAACGAGTAGTATCTCCATACAAAGTTTTTTATTATTTTGATGCCCTTTTGATCTCCAAATAGCCCTTGGACATTGACCTTAAAGCTAGACTGATACTACATGGTGGACAGATCTCTTTTAAGATCTATAGAAGTGAAAGAGGCCTCATTTGTTAGGGTAACATGTTTGAGGTTGGCTTGTTAGATTTTGATCTCTTTTGAGCTTTGTATTCATTCTTGATCAATAGAGGGCTTCTTGGAGCACTTGTCTCTTGCCTACTCATGAGTGTGTGCATGCATGTGTGCATTGGTGCTCATGCATGCATTTGTCTCTCTCTTATTGTAGGTGCATATACTTCCATCTTGCAAGGTTCCATCAATTGGTCTGTGTATGGCGGATTGTTCACTCCATAGATTACAACATAATTTTATTCTATTTTGCATGATGATTATGATGATGTGATAAACTTTTGGTACTGTTGTCGGGACATTCATGTTGGATACATATTGCTTGATGCTAAGTTTTCACATGAGGTACACATGTTTTATGTGCTCTTTGCTTGTGATTTGGGTGCACATTCATCATCCTTTGTGCTCCATTTAGTTTGATAGGTAGATAAAAAGGTGGAAATAGATTAAAACCATATTTCTAGAGTTAGGATTTAAGAAGGTTTACATTGAAGCTTAGATTTCCTCCTCCTCCTCCTCCTCCTCCTCCTCCTTCTTCTTCTTCTTCTTCTTCTTCTTCTTCCTTTTCTACTTCTTCTACAATTCTATCTCTTTTTCTTCTTTTCCACACTAGTTGGGGGCTTGTGGTAGTACTTCATGAGGTACAAAAGCTTCAAAGACCGAGAACAAAGATAAAATTTACATTTTTAGGCTCTAAGGAATGCAAAAGTCAACGTGTAGAGGATCACCTTTTGAAAGGAGTGAGATAAGGCTTGGTTCGTGATTATTTTACTCTCTAAAGAGGTAGAAATGAGTTAGGGGAGGTGAGACAATAATAAGGAAACTTTTGGAAATAGGTGTTTAATAAATTTCAAGTTCCACTCAAGATGAGTAGTGTAGAGCATCCATAGATAGCAGTAAGTCTAAAAGACTCAATCAGATACTGGAAGATATGCTACAGGCATATGTTTCAGTATCTGAAACAAATTGGGATAGTTTCCTCCCATTAGTAGAGTTTTAAAATTGGAAGCACAAGACTACTAGGCTATGTCTTCTAAGAAATCCTTATATGTTTGGACTTTCTCATTTTGCAATCCAACTGCATACAGTGCTCTTTATTGGAACCCATACATTAACATGAATGGACTATACCTAGTTGTAGAGTGTTTAGCATTATTGTACGCAAACTCTACTAATGATAGATAGTCTTCCCAATTAGTTTGGATGGAAAATACATAAACTCATAACATATCTTCAAGTATTCGATTGAGCATTTTTTTAGTTTGACCATCCATCTATGGATGTTTTGCAATACTCATGTTTGGCTTGGTTTCCAACCTATTGAACACAACTCTCCAAAAATGACTGGTAGATTTTCTATCTCTATCAAACACTATGTCTTGAGGTAGACCATAGAGTCAGTAGAGATATTCTATGAACAATATAGCTAGTTCTGGAGTTTTTATTGTAGTATGAGTAGGTATGAAATGAGCCATTTTGATCAATCTATCAACTATGATTCAAACTTCATCATGGCCTTTTTCGGTTCGAGGCAAGCCTCTAATAAATTACATGGAAATGGTTTCCCATTTTCCATTGGAGATTTCCAAAGGATTTAACAAAGCTCCTTTCTTAAACTTTTCGGCTTTATTTACTTCCCACTTTGTATATCTAAGTACCTAATTATATATATCTTTATGTACACTTGGCCAATAAAATTGTCTTTTTATTAATTCATAAGTTTTGTTGATTTGACGATGTTCAACACTTCGGGCATCATGACATTCAAACAAAACTCTTCTCCTAAGTTCTTGATCACAAGGGACACATATGTTTCACTTGTATAATAGAAACTTGAAAGTCATCATGAATACTATAGTGCTTAAACTTATCTTCATTTTATAAGTTTTTATTTTGAGTTCAAACCTTCTTCCAGGCTTCTTTAAAGCTTGTATCTTCCTCATACTTGCCTTTCATTGATGCTACTAAGTCATTAGAATTTTTTATGAAACTCAAAGAATTTAACATTGGCATGCTGCTTAATGCATCTGCCACTACATTAAATTTTCCTCTTCTATTTCTAAGTTCATAGTCAAATTCTTGGAGTATATCAGCCCATGTAGCTTTTCTACCTGATAGCTTAGATTGGTTTGCAAACCATTTAATACTTTCTTGATAAAAAAACTATAGTTACTTTGGTGCCAAACAAGTAATTTCTCCACTTTTTTAGATCATGCACAATCGCATAAAGCTCTTTTTCATAGGTAGAATAATTTCTTGGAGCTGGGTTTAGCTTTTGACTTTCAAAAGCAATTCGTTGACCATTTTGATTCAAAACATCTTTGATTGCTAGATCACTAGCAAATGTTTCAACTACAAAAGATTCGTTTGGATCTATTATCTATAGGATCAGGGCCAAAGCTAAGGCTTTCTTAAACCTTTCCATACTTTTAGCTTGTTCTTTCTCCTAGTTAAGACTTTTACATTTTCCCTTTAATTTCTCGAATAAAGGGATCGAGATTTTTGCAAAGTTTCGCACAAATCTTTTGTAGTATCGTGCTAACCCTAAAAAACTTTGAAGTTCTATAATAGTTTTAGGGTGAGGCCAGTTGAGAATAACTTGGACCTTTTCAAGATCTACTTGAATACCTTTCTCAAATATAATGCATTGAAGATATCTGGTTTCTGTTGAAAAGAGTTCATCCCTACCTTCTTTTCCGAAAAATTTATTTTCTCTTAGAACCTCTTGACAATTATCACATATTATAACCAAATGCATATTGGCCCTGATTCCACTTAGGATTGTGATTTTGATTATAGTCCCCTTACCCATCAAGTTTTGCATAATCATAGTCATAGTTAATTTTATTACTCCTTGAATTAGTTAGTGGATCAACTAACACTATTGATATTTCAAGGTTTTCTTCCATTTTATACTTTAGTGGAATGACATTATCTATTTGAGAGGGTTGTTTCCATAGCATAGGTTGTGCAAGGTTTTTGCCTTTAAAATATTTGTTATGGCCATTGAACAATTTTTTTTTGCCTTTGACCATGAAAGAATCTCCTATTTGGATATACTTTAGGTACTTGTGCATTATGTTATAGATTCTTACTCATGTTTGGATGGAGTGCTACTTGATTCCGTTGGAACTGTTATGCACTCCGATAAGTTTTTCGCCCCATGTTAGGATAAGAATCTAGAATATTTTGTCAACTATAGTCACAATCTATATTGGAATGATTGGTCCTCTTTTGTTCTATGTCACACCACTGAGAAATGTTATGTTTTTGTGCTCAAGTAGTTCTAAACCCCTTACTTTCTTTATGAAAAACATTTCTAGGGTGTTCGCCTAGCAACATCTGTTGGAGTTAGACTTCTGCGGAAGCACGCCAACAGCACAAGGAAGAAGAAGAAGCTTGGAGCACAACACACAATACTGAATGTATTACTAGAGAATGTACAAAGATAAGTAGCCCATTAGGGCAATAGGCGTATATACAAGCCGAGGGAAAAAAACCTCCTAAAGAGGGAAAAAAGTGCCCCGGCGGTCCTAGTGTGTTCACACACATCACTACCTAAATATATCAACAAATCCCCCCTGGGAGTGATGCGGTGAACAAGGAGCTGGCACTCATGTATAAGGAAGTGCCAAGCTATGTGGAAATCACTCCACAAAAGGAAGTAAGCCCAAAGCTTTACGGAAAGCTTCAAACTTCTCCCTAGGTAGAGCCTTCGTGAAAAGGTCTGCTATGTTCTCCTGCATGGGCACATATGCCAAGCTGATCTCCCCAGCAGAGAACCTTTCCCTAACATAGTGATAATGCACCTCAATGTGCTTAGTGCGAGCATGGAACACAGGGTTCCTTGCAATTGCCAATGCGCTCTGACTGTCAGTGAAGATGGTGGTGGCAGAAGACTGGCCAACACCCAAATCAGCCATAAGGCGTCTGAGCCACACAAACTCAACAGTCACTGTGAAAGCTGCCCTATACCCAGCCTCACAATTGGAAGTGGCCACAGTAGGCTGCTTCTTGCTCAACCAAGATATACATGAGCTACCAAGCATGAAGCAAAAACCACTGGTAGACACACGAGTGTCATCGCAACTAGCCCAATCTGAGTTAGAAAAAGCATGCATATCTGGCGGTAGTGATCCCCCCTTGGGATAAAACAACCCAAGTAGCCTAGTAACACTCAAGTAGCGAAAGATGCGCTTAACCGCCTTCCAATGCGTGACTCCTGGGCAATGCATAAACCTGCTCATCTGTGAGACAACAAACTAAATATCTGGCCGAGTAATGCATAAATAAATCAAGCATCCAACAGCCTGCTGATAGAGAACAACATCAAATGCATCTCCAGCATCATGAAGACTCAATCGTAAACCTGTTTCCATAGGAATAGCAATAGGCTTACAGTCTTCAAGGCCAAAACGCTGCAATAAAGTGTCAATATATTTCGTTTGACACAAAGCCATCCCACCATCAACTTGCATAAACTGAATGCCCAAATAGTGATGCAAATGCCCCAAATCAGACATCTCAAATGAGGCATGCAAATCAGCCTTGAAATCAGCAATATGCTTCTCAATAGGACTAGTGAGCAGCATGTCGTCAACATAGACAACAATGATCAAAAGCACATCATTAGCACGCTTAACATATAAGGTGCTTTCAGTTGGACTGTTCTCAAAACCATGTGCAATCAGATAGGCATGTATCTTCTCATACCAAGCACGTGGTGCTTGCTTTAAACCATTTAATGCCTTCTTTAACCTGCACACCTGGTTCTCATGTCCTTTCTACACAAAGCCACGGGGCTGAAAAACATACACTTCTTCATGCAAGTCACCATTCAGAAATGTTTTTTTAATGTCCAACTAATGTACATTCCAACCATGATGGGCTGCAAGTGCACAAATGCTCCGAACAGTAGTCATACGACATGTAGGTGCAAAGGTCTCATAAAAGACAATGCCTCTTTCCTGCGAATAACCCTTTGCAACAAGCCTAGCCTTATACCTGTCAACTGTACCATCAGGTTTACACTTCAGCTTGTATACCCACTTAGTGCCAATGACCTTCTTGCCAGGAGGCAAGTCACATAAAGACCATGTACCATTCTTCATTATAGCATCATATTCAGATTGCTAAGCAGCCATCCAATTTTCTGAATTTTGTGCTTCATCAAAAGAAACAGGCTCATTCTCATCACAGAGACTAGACGCACCCATAGCATAGCAATCTGATGCAAAGGAGGCACTATGAGAGCCTGAACGAGTACGATATGACAAAGGTGCATCTAATTGGTTGTCACGCAAAGTCTGCACCAGTCATTTTGGCATAGTTTTTGCCTGCTCAATATCAGCTCTCTCATCAACAAGTGCATCATGTAAATCTGCATCAGAAATGGAACGATCTGCATCATCATATGAAACCTGCAAAGGCTGAGAAGTTGCCTCATTAGGACCAGCACTAGACTGTCCACCTATAAAAAGAGGCATCAAAGTATCATACATGTCTTTGGAGCTAACAGATGTCTCCTTAGTACATGAAAGCAATGGCTGAATAGCATCTTCCACAAAGACAACATCACGGCTAACTAGAATGCGTTTAGTCTGTGGATGATACAGACGATAGCCTTTACTTTCAGAACTGTACCCAACAAAAATACATTTTACTACCTTATTATCCAATTTTTTGCAATGTTGTTCAGGCACTAATGCATATGCCAAACAACCAAAAACACGGAGATGAGCAACAAGCAATAGAGGATTGCTTCTTACTACTCCATGTAATGGTATTGCTCCCAAGTGAATATACAAAACTACTATTATAACTTCTATTTGGAACACCACTAGCCCAATCTACATCGTTATATCTACAACAAACTAACTATTGGGACCATCACATGCTAGAGAGATGACTCTCCTCCCAACCTTATCCTTCCATGTATAGCTTCTCAAATCAACGAGGAACATAAATGTAACTAGAGTCCACAAGTGCATGTTCAATCTCCATCACTCCTTTAATATCTTCCACTAGAGTATAATAGTGGTTGGATTGATCTTGACCACTGTTTTAGTACGTTCCACTAGAGTCCACTAGTGGTAGGTGTACTTAGCACTCTAGTTAAGTCTCTCTCTATCAAGTTAATTCACATTAACTTGAGTTAGAAGGTTCCAGAGCTCTTTCGGCAAAACTCTCTCCCCATGCTCCCCATGGGGGTTGAACCCAAGACCTCCTCTTGTATAACATTGAGACTTAACCCTAGGCTAGGTGGATTTCTTGTTTAAGAGAGCACATGAACCTATACTTAAGTCTAGTCTTGAGACCTTTGGTCATACATATGAGTGACCAAATGATGTCCAATTTCAAATCCGTCTGAATCGATCGAGCACTCAAATCATAGAATTACTTTATTACATCCCCCCTCCTTGGAAGTTTTTTTCCTGAAAAACAAAGCTATATATAGTAACTATAGGCATACCCCCAGCGTCATGTTTTAATATGGAAGAACATGTTTCATATATGTGGTGGTGTCCCTACTAAAATGATTTAAAACACCATCTTGCAAGGACAATGATTTAAAATGATCTTCTAAAATGGAAGAACATGAAAAGCAAGGAATGAATAATAAGGTTAGATTAAAAAAATCTCAAGCCAACTCATTGTTTTCACTATGTGCTATCTGTAATAAAGTGATAGGTAGGAGATGGTTGAACCATACCCTTGACAGATAGGGGATGGTTGAACTACACCCTAAGAGGGAGGATTAGGAAGTAATCCTCAACCATGGCTTTTGGGGCAAGTGGTTAGCCCATCATACTCCTAGCTGGTAGGTCATGAGTTCAAATCCCACAATTCCAAAGAACTTTTAGCTCAAATCTTTCAGAAAAGTATCCTAAGTTGGACAATTTTCATTTTGAATTTGAATTGTTCAAGTTATAATATGGTTGACTCAAAATGGTAAATATTCTCCCATAGTTTACATAGGATTTTGAAACCCATTTGGACAAAGTAGTCCTTTAATTGAGTGAAAAATATCAAGTAGTTGTTGGATAAGAGTAAACCATTGAACAAAACATCCAAGTTAGATGTTTGGGACAACTAAACTTCAAGTTCTCCAAACCAAATTTAGAGTGAATCAAGAGTTCTCACACTTTTGCGAGGGATAAGAATCCCGCCTTACTAAGTCCATGCACTAGTTATGCCCAAATATGGACTAGTAATCTGAATCCATTCAATTCACATGTTTGTGCGTAGATCGCACATCAAGAAACTATGAATTGGCCAGAGATATTTTTAGATCCACCCTTATTATTCATTCACTACTTTATAGTTTGATGAGTTTATCAAAGTTTAAAGCAAGACAATGTTTTGAATTATTTGGGTAGGGATGCCACCATAGAGATGAGACATGTTCTTCTAGTTCTAGAACATGACCATGCTCTTCCAGTTTTAGAACATGAAGCTCGGGGGTTGTCTACAGTAGTTATATAGCTCTATTTTCGAGGATGAAAATATTTTGCAAGGGGGGAAGAATGTAATAAAGTAAGTTTATGATCTAGGGGTCCGGTCGGTTCAGACGGATCCGAAATCGGACACCGTTTGGTCATTATGACCAAAGATCTAGAGTTTAGACTTACTAGGAGGTGTGCTCTTGTGAACAAGTGATCCACTTAGCTTAATGGTTAAGTCTCAAGGATGTCAAGGAAGAGGTCTTGGGTTCAACCTCCATGGGGTACATGGGGAGAATATTTTGCCCAAAGAGATCTAGAGCCTTCTAGAAGCACCCACTTGAGTTAACTCGAGTTAAGTGGGACACTTGGCACACATGCAGTTACATGGCTAACACATGGATGGTTAGTATCCACCTACCCAAGAAGGCAGTCCCCTAGAGAGAGCTATATATAGAGGCATTTGGTTGGGAGGAGAGTCGTCTCTCTAGCACATGGTGGTCGTAATCTTTCACTATCTGGGCACTAACATGTGAAATAGGTGGATTCCAATTACTAGTCCAGTTTTGGGAATGATGCATGCTGGGAATTGGTAATTTAGGTGGTATTTCTATCCCTATCAAGACTTTGAGAACCCTTGACTCACTTGAATTTGATTTGGAAAACTAGAATTATGGTTATCCTAAACATCTAACTTGGATGTTTGTACTATGGTTCACTCCCAACCAACATTTACTTGCTTTTTTCACGTGACTAGAGGACTACTTTGTCCTAATGGGTTCGAAAATCTTATATAGAAGGTACGATAAAGTTTTCCATTTACATCCAGTCAACCTTTCTTTAACTTGACCCAGTCATATCCCAAATTAAAGTTTTCCAAATTAAATCTTTAGCTTTAT
The DNA here is from genome assembly GCA_020310875.1 of Ceratopteris richardii. Classification (NCBI taxonomy): domain Eukaryota; kingdom Viridiplantae; phylum Streptophyta; class Polypodiopsida; order Polypodiales; family Pteridaceae; genus Ceratopteris; species Ceratopteris richardii. The sequence goes on from CM035408.1 coordinate 125,506,181, forward strand.
CTTCTTGGAATTGTTAATCTTATGTGTAGTTCCTAACTTCTCTTTATAAAGTGTACAGAACTCTATGAAATTCATGAGAGTTATGTTGTGTAACTTGAAGCAAACTCAAATGAATAGATCATTTTAGCATCCTTTGAAGATTGATTGGCTTCTTGTATAGAACATCTATCTGGGCTCTTTCATTCAGTTACCTAGTTCCAACCAACTAACCCTGGACTTTTGTGAAAAGAGTTAGATACTCTATTTGAGTAAAATCTAAAAGATTTTTAAAGCAAAAAGAAGGAACTAAAACTATGTGCAACCAATTCGAACTTCTAAGATACTTGAACTTTCTGTGAGTCAAAATCCAAGTGAAAATAACTTCTCAAAGATCTATTTAAACAAGGTATTGAAACAATTTATCTATCTTTAAGAGAAGGAAATTGGATTCTCAAAAAGGTTCATGGAGTAGAGCTAAGCATAAAGACAAGATACTAGTATGGTATCCAACATTAGTGTGTCAACCCACTGAGGTTCTATTGATGACATTTTTGCTCAAAATAATGCTTCACTAAGTTAAATCCTTTATTCAATCTTTATGACTACTTATTGGAAATGCAATTCTTATGCATTACTAGCCAAGATATTGATGTCACCAAGTTGCACTGTCAACTAGGTGCTTTCAAACTAACTTAGTCTTCTGATCTTAATTTAAAGGATCCTTTCAAAGTCCTATTTCTTCATATATTTATCAAATAGTTTTGAATAAAAAATAATTCAAATAAGAATATGTTTTTCTCTATTTGAATTATACATGAAGATCTTACTTCATGATCCTATTTCTTAATCTTGAAGTTTCTTGTAAGATTATACTTTTATCCTCTTTGAATTTAAACTTTTCCCTTGAATTCTAAATTCCCTTGAGGATCCAGTCTTATTTGAAGATTCATTCTAAGACTAAAAGATACTTATCATCCCACGGTCCGATGTCCCATAGCATCTTTCCTACGTCAATCTGAGCATGAAATTTGGTGTCTTATATCACCCTATTTTATATTCACATTAACTTATGAGTGATATCTATCCTAAATTCTAAACATATCTTTATAGAGTACCTTCTCACTTAGATTCTTTAAAAGAATTTTGAAGTTTTAAAGCATTACCTCCAAGTTGATTTTCTAGGTTTTGATTCCTTCGCATGATCGTTTCATGATCTCATGCTTTGCCTTGGAAACTTGAAAACCTTTGAATGTGAACTTGATTCAAAATTTGGACATGGTGAAGTTTTATAGACTTCACTTCCAATGTTAATGTGAGAGAGACAATCTCCTTCATTTATTTATCCTCTCATCTAGTGGTTTAAGTACATTGAATTGATTATGAAAGAATTTAAAAGAAACAAAAAGCAGACCTAACTAAGGATGTATCTTTGTGGATTGGAGAAAGTATCCATTGGTATGGTGAAGTCTATAAAAATTCATCATGTGCAAATTCTGAATCAAGTTCACATTTGAAGGTTTTCAAGTTTCCAAGGAAAAAAAATTCTCAAAAGGAGTTAGCATTCGACTATCTCATACCAGTGGATACTTTCTCCAATCCACAAAAATACATCTTGAGTTTGGTCTTCTTTCTATTTCTTTTAAATACTCTCATGATCATTTTTAATGATCCTTTCTTGAACCCTTGTTGGCACCATATTGATAGCTAAGATGAAGGTGTTATATTCTCTTTATACACCTACTAGTTCTTGCAAGAAACGTTTGCCAAACATTTAGGGTATTTCTACACCCTTTTACCTTTGTATGCCTTGTTGAGGAATTAGTGCTTGAAGAGGCAACATTCAAGAGTCATGCATGAGTTTTATTGCCAATACTTTGGTAAACTTCATAGTAGTTTCAATTGAAAGCTCTTGGCCAAGCTTTTCCAAGCCTGATTGATTCTTGTTGACCTTGCAACAAGAATAAAGACTTAGTCTGTATCTTTAAGATATCTTGAACTATCTAAAGCTTCTTAGCTTACCTGTGGGATTTTAGAGATATTTCCTTCAACTCAAGTCCAAGCATGTGATGACGTCTTTAAGCTTCCAAAGCTAAGAACCTCATCAAGATTGATACACCTGTGGGTTATATCAATCATTGGATTTTAAGTATCACTACCGATGGTTTTGGACTTCTTTGGAACTAATTGCTATCTAACTAACTTGAAGAATTTTGTTCTCACTTCTAGGAAAAATTTTATTCTTCAAGTACTTGAGATTAGTCCTAAGGAATCAACAACATGAGCAAATGATTCAGCTTGGAATCTTTTGCACTACTTAAATGATACTTGAAAGGAATCATAGACTTTTGGATATTACTTTTGAAGCATTATTGCTCGAAAAATAATATAAAAAGAGTGTATTATTATGAGGAAGTTGATTCTCTTCAAGAAGAACTCAATTGATGCTCAACATTAGGGAAGATGATGATGAACCCATCAAGGTCTCACTAGAAGCTATGCTTTGATCCCAATACAACAAACTAACTATTAGGACCACTAGGTGTTAGAGATATGACTCTCCTCCCAGCCTTATGCCTCTATATATAGCTGCATAAATCAATGAGGACCACAAACCTAACTAGATTCCACAAGTATATGTGCAATCTCCATCACTCTTTAATATCTTCCTCTAGATTCTAATAGTGGTTGGAGTGACCTTGACTATTGCTTTAGTACCTTCCACTAGAGTCCACTTGTGGTAGTTGTACTCAACACTTGAATTAAGGCTCTTTGGGCTCAAGCTAACTCATGTTAAATTGAGTTAATTGGCTCTAGAAATCCTTGGACAAAACTCTCTCCCCATGCTCTCGATGGGGGTTAACCCAAGACCTCCTTCACAACCTTGAGACTTAACCACTAGGTTAAGTGGATTACTTGAGAGAAGATGAACCTACGATTAAGTCTAGTCTTGAGATTTTAACCATACACATGAGTGACCAAACGATGTCTGACTTAGGATCCATCTAAACTACTCGGATACTCAGATCATAGACTTACTTTATTACAATATCCATGAACCTGCAATTCTACAATAGCTTCATAGAACAATGCATAATCCAAAGTAGCACTCAGATAATGTAGAGTACATCTCAAATCATCTAAGTGTGGCTTCTTGGGAACCTGCATAAACTCACTTTGAAGTCCCACAGTGTAGCTTAGATCAAGTTTCGTAATCATGAGATGTATCAAACTTCCCATAGTTCTCCTTTACATAGTAGCATTTTTTGACACTTCACATAAGGTAGCATCCAACTTCAAATTTTGATCTAATGGCATATAAATTGGCTTATAATCAACCATACCATACTTTTGTAGCATAATCAAGGCATATTGCCCTTGGGACAATCGTACAACTATTTTTATATATAAAAATTCAATGCCCAATGGTAATGCAACAAACCAAGATCTTTCATGTCAGATTTTGCATAAAGAGTTGTTTTACCTCTTTAGTTCTTTGTTCATTATCATCATCTACAATCAAGTCATCAACATAGATAACCATAATCATGAAGTGGCCTTCAACCCTCCTTGCATATAATGAGTGATCTACATCACACATAGAAAATGAACTTAAATAATCAGCAATCCTTGCATGCCAAGCACTCAAGGCTTGTTTAAGCCCATAGAAAGCCTTTTTCAAACTTCACGCATATTCAAGATACTTTGAATCATCATATCCTTTTCGTTGGTCCATTTATACTTCTTCTTATAGATTGTGATCTAAGAAAGCATTATTCGCATCCATTTGATCCAAAATCCATCTTTTTGATATAGCTAATGCAACAACTACTATAACAATAAAGACTTTAGTTACAAGGTTAAAAGTCTCATCATAATCATTTCCATATGTGTGGGAATCCTTTTGCTACCAATGGTGCATTATACCTACCTAGACTATCATCAAGATTATGCTTTATCTTATTAAACCACTTGCAACCTATGGGCTTCTTTCCTTGCGACAATGGAAGCAACACTGATCCACATTTCATTTCCATGAAGTGAAACCATCTCCTCATCCACATCTTTCTCCCAATCTGCATTTCCAATTGCTTCTTCAAAACAATGAGGTCCAACATCTTGTGTTACCTTGTTCATGTAAGCACAATAACGAGCCATGTATCTATCATATGTTAAGTAGTACATAGAATTTCGCATCCCTCCATATCTTCTTTGTCCTATATCACTTCTTCTTGTTGTATCACATATATGTTCATAGATACTTCATAGAGGGCAATCCAAGTTCCTCATCAAGAATCTTTCTAACTTTCTTGATTCTCCGTCAATATCTTAAAAACCTTTAAATGTTTTATTAATAGTAGATATCTTTTCTTTACCTTTCTTGGATGTATTTGATGAATTTTTTTTACTGCAATTTCCATGTAATCTTCTACTTCAAGGGTTTGAATTGGAACTATAGTTGGGTGACACCTCAATTCCACTCAAAGCTTGGCATTTTACACTTTATTTTGCAACATTTCCTTTGTCATTTGAGTCGATATGAAGCCCCTCTTTTCTATGAGCATAAAATTTTTCCATTTCATCAATCATCACATCTCTTCTTACCTTCACTTGGTGTGTGATTGAGTTGTAGCATTTATATCCACTTTGCTCAAAGGAGTGCCCACTAAAGATTTTTCTTTTTTTTTGGCTTTTGGGTCAAGCTTCATCCTCAATGCATTTGGAATATGTACTGCAATGCAAGTGAATGCTTTCATGTGTGATAAGTTTGGATTTTTACCCATAAACTTCTCATTAGGTGGTACTTGATGTACAAAAACAATTGGAGTTCTACTCATAATGTAAACAATAGTGAGCACAACTTCGCCCAATAACAATTAGGTGTATCTTTCCTATCCATCAAGGCTCTTGCTATTTCTACAAAATTTCTACATTTTTCTTGTGTACCTGCATGAAAACTACCTACAAATTCCATGTATTTTAGGAAAACTACTGAATTCATTTGATATGTATTCAGGTCCTCTATAAGATCTTAAGGTTGAATATACTTGGCCATCTACATTGTAGCATAGCCTTGAAATTTTGAAAGTCAGAAAACACCTAACTCTTCTCCTTCATGAAATATAAACATACTTTTCATGTATGGTTATCAATGAATGTGATATAAAATGCACAATTTTTCATGGAAGCGATCTTTGCAAGACCCAAAAGTGGAATCCATTCAAAAATCGAAATCAATACTTCTTACTGAACATTTCACAATTTCCATCTCATGTGCAAAAGTCGACCCACTAGGAACTAGTAAAGTAGCTAATTTTTAGACATTGGACTTACGAGATAGTGGATTTTCATTTTGTAGTTTCTACACATTTAAAAGGCCACCCATCAAATTAGAATCAAAGGATATTTATCAATGGCACTCAAAACCACCACTCCATCATATTCATCTAATACCCTTAAAACCTCCAGATTGTTCCCAAAGATTCAACCAAAATTGTGTGCAACTAGCTCCAACTCAGAGAATGTATTGGATGCTATTGACCAATTTATCCCTACAAGTATGCGATGAGAATATTTGCCCTAAGAAGTCCATTTTTGGGAGGAATGTCATGTGCAAAATCTAGGGGTTTCTTGGGGACAATCCATATACACATATATGAGTATTTTAGATTAGTTATAGAGTATTGGAAAACATTGACAATATAGTGGGGGATGGACAATGTAAGGCCAAGGTGTTTCAATTCGTCTTGATAAATTAAGCAAAAAATAGCCTTAACAAGTTGAACTCAATCATTTTTGGACATATAGAACAATAAAAGATGCTTTCTTGTAGAGATTTACTTTGAAAAAAACCCTACAAAGGTTTTGACTTTGTGCATAATAATAAACAAAGAGTGCCAGACTATGCCACTATGTTCTATACCCATCTTTGTCAAATTCTAGCCATAAATGCTTTACCAATGAATGTGATCACATAGTGGGTTATCGATGGGTTAAACCTAGAGTTCCAAAAAATCATGATCATTAGATGTACAAGGGATATGCACCTCAACACCATAATCAACATGGCTTTATAATTAGAACATAAAGTTGGTGGCTTTGCAAAAGATCTAGAATTTTCACCTTTCAAGATAGTCTAATCTAACTTTTTAAGGCTCGCATAGACCAATCTGAAGAAGATGATGAAACACATAGTGATCAATTGATGGTTTTAGGTCCTCCGTGCATGCCCGTGTTAGGTTCCCAGATATTACATATTGTAATATAAGTATGTCTTGTGTTTTCAACAAAATGATGTACCCAAAACGATGTAAAAAGGGATGCAACCCCTTCAAAGAAACCCTTATAATATACTAGACTCGGTGAAGATCCACATGGTGCTTTAGGCATGGAAGACTCATTTGCACCACTCTCTATGTGACTTCTATGTTGTGTTTCTACCTATTTACGTTCAATGTTCAAAGGGAAAAGTGATTAGTAGGTTCAGTGTGGAATTTGTTGGAGCAATTGTTTACCTGTTTTGTGAGTTACTATGTTAACTGATCTCTAAAAGAATATTTTGAGGATAGTATTTGTACATGTATGAAGAATAATTCTAAGAATATGGTTATGATGGAGAAGTGATAGTGAGTTACAGATATCATTGTCAAAGTGTTGAGTAGATATGTTTTAGATAGGAAAAGATAAAGGGTCCTACACTAGGATTAGTCTTCAACCAAGAACCCATCACCAACCTTTGTCTATATTGTGAGGATTACCATTGTAATAAAACAGTTACTAAAATACAATACTAGATGTACATATATAGTAAGTGAGTATAGACACAAATAAAGAGGTTAACAACATACACCTATATAAAGGCGTGATCTAGTTGAAAACTACTCACCTTAGAGAATCTGCTTATTGGGTAGAGAAGTTGGCTCTCATGCAAAGGGCACATAGACTTGTATATGTAAGAAAATAACAAGCACACCAGAATAGACTAGTAGACAGAGTTGAGAGAAAGTGCAAACAAAAATAGATGCTGATTGAGATAGAGAACTCGAACTCTCAAATTTCCAAGAGTAATTCACCTACAATGATGGTATTGCCCACTCGTGTGCTCCCAATGTGGAGCTCATATGGCAATCTAGATCAATTGTAGATGAAGGGCTTACTATTGTGCAATGCTATGTAAAGATCAACATGGGCCATGTTTACATGGCTTTTACGAGGGGATTTGGTATAGAAACATAGTCAAGAGATACAAAATAGTCACCAAAATATACAATTTGATAATATCGCCACGACCAAAAGTCCTACGATCTCAATCGGTAGGCCCCCTAGACCTTGTAGAAAGGGGCAAGCCCCCCTCTGCACTCCCCCCATTAAGCTTCTATAAGGAAACCGCACAGTGCAACAAGGGCTTTATTGTTTTCTTGAATGGAAACCCAATGGAAAGAAAATTTATGCCCTACCTAACCTAATGGCTAGGCTCGCAAAGGTCATCTATTACCATCAACGGTCACACATAGACCTCATCTAACTTGGAAGTTAGGGTTCCACAAATGTTTGGGCTATCTCAATGGCTTCTCCTCATAATGGGGTCCTTACAACTTAGAGCACCATGGATCATTTGTGGTCACTTGAGGGTGGAGCATTGAGTATATCTAACACCCACCCTCAATGTCCACCCTATTGTGAACTGCCTCCTTGGTCCAATGCCCAGTTGTGGAAAGTATCAATGATGCTGCTCTCTCCCAAGAGCCTTGGTGAAGATGTCTGCTCCATTTTCTTTAGTTGAAAATAGCTTATCTTCATGACCCTGTCCTCAATCAAATCACACATGTAGTGATACTGAATTTCTATGTGCTTGGTACGTGCATGAAAATAGGATTCTTGGCGATGGCCATGCAACTTTGGTTGTCACACTTCAACCCTGTAGCCTCCTATCCTTGTATTCATATGTGTCATAGGATTCTCCTCAACCATACTACTTCACATGCTTCTTTGTACTTAACTTCAGAGATAATGCTAGAGTCAGTTGCCTCTTAATGATGCAAGAGAAAATCCCTGATCCTAAAGAAAAGCAATATCTAGAAACTCATTTTTGGTATCAATATCTCCCACCCAATTTGAGTCATAGTATCCAACTAGAGATCATCCTTCTTTCTAAAGAATACCATAACCAATGGTTCCTTTCACATAATTGAGTATCTGCATGCTTGCCTTCCAATGAGTTTAACAAGGCTTATTAGAGAACATGCTTACTACTCCAACAACATAAGATATATTTGGCCTACTATTGCACAAGTAGATGAGACTTCCAACAAGTTTCCTATATCTTTCAATATCCACTACAGTTGAAGTATCGTCAATAGATAATTTTGTGTTCACCTCCATAGGTGTAGAAATTTCCTTGCGATCCTCCATGTCGAATGCCTTTAATATATGTCTTGCATACTTTTGTTGAGAGATTAAAATCTTATGTGGTTCCTACTAAACTTCAAGGCCTAAGCAATAATCCAATAAGCCCAAGTTTGTCATTTCAAATTTTGAACTCAAAGCATCTTTCATCTGTTGAAGAAGAGCATCATCGTTTCCTATAATCACAAGGTCATCTACAGAGAGTACAAGCACAATTGTCTTCCCTCCTCTCTTTAGAACATATGGAAGCACTTAATGAACATTCTTGAATTACTTAATCGCATCATCAAAAAATTCAAAAAATGATATTCTATCATTCACGACTTAAATAGGCTTGATTTTACTTTTGGAGTTTAACCAAAAAAACTCCCTAAAGTTCTTATCCAAATCTGTTGTACCATCTAAAGTTGAATATGCACGTCATTAAAAGAATGCATATTTTTAAGAGGATAAAGGATAGCCTTTTCCGATGGAAAATGTCAAACTTATTTCATTTACCCTTTTATAAATACAACCAAGTGTATTTAAATGGTTCAAGTATATGAATCTCTTTACGAACCTATGAACTTATTTTTTGTGGTCTTAATTTTTAGGCTTAACCCAATGTCTCCTATCCAATTTTGAGTCTATTTTCTCTTAGGCCATCAAAGAAAAATCTCAACACGAGTTAGTTCCCGCTGTCCCATACAATTGAGTTCTTTCTCCAATCTATAGAACAATATCCCTAATCTTTCTGCCTTCCTTCTCCTTTCAATGCTTTCTAATGATTCTCTATGATCCTAAATTCCACCTTGAAATTCCTTGGCATCATATTCATGAGGGAAAATATTGAGGTTTCTAAATCTCATGCCAATTAATATTATACCTCAAAGACATCTTTGGTCAATATTTAAATTTTCATTGGCATGATTTAGCAAACCATTAAAATTTTGATCCCTTTGAATAGTTTAAGTCATTTGACTTTCCAAAAATTCCTCTAGCCACGTTAAGTTGAAATAAAACCAAGTTTCTTCTCCTTTAGATCCCTTCCTTAGTGATACTTACCCATGGGATTTCTTGGGGATCCTTAACTCATACCTTCATGAGTTTTCATCTTGCTTAAGTCTTTAACAACTTGTTGTTGTTCTCATAATCTTTAATTTTTCTCTTGGGGATTAATAATTATATGTCATCCCTTGGACCTAAGCAAGTTCTCATGCTTCATTTCCTAGTCCATCGTATGTATTCCCAAGTATCTTACTATGGATATGCTTAAAATTGTTGGCTAGCTTACCTTTTGTTAGTGCCAAATTGGAGTTATCCAATGAAATACCAACTTCTTGCATATCTAGTCTTTATTTTGATTTGAGTTTCTATTTCAAACACAAGGTAGTTGATGTCATGTTAGATGCAATCCTTAACTTTTAATACATAATTAAGAACTATATCTTTCACTTAGAAGTATCATATTAATGATACCTTTGTTAACCCCTTTAAGAGTTTTCATCCCCAAAAATTGTAGGCTTTAGATAATTGATGCTTATCCAATTTCCTAAAATTATTAGAGCTTTATTCATGCTTACTTTTCTTCTCAAATAGACTAAAAAAATCATCAAATATACTTGAGTTCGATCCTTTTATTATCCTTAAATCTGGTGTCCCATACCACCAAATTCACTTTAGTGATAGTATAAACCTAGATTTTCCATAACATCCGATTTAGAATTTCACCTTATTGGAGACAACTGTAGCTTTTAATCAGGGATTGCTTATCGAAAGAACTTTCATCTTAGTCTAATCAAGTACAATCAACATACTTGGAAGTTATATCCTTACCAAGAGTTGAGTTATTCTTGAAAAGACTTTGAACCTTCTTTGAACTATTTCTTTGATCAAATGCAATCAAAGGTATATATGTTTATGTCATTTGGTAATAGATTAGATAGTGCTCTCTTACTAGATGTTATCTATCTGACATAATTAGGCATATGTGTCAAAGGTTGTGTCCATCATATCTTGATGGTCATGCTCTTAACCAAAGGGTTATTTTTAACCATATTAGTAAGTTTCTATCTTATTCATAGGGCATATTCTAGAGCAGTGTTATGCATAGTTTTTTCTAACTCTTAACTATTTCTCTACTCCAAATATGCCTTAAATAGTTACATTTTTTCCCTCTTAAGGAAACATTGTTAAAGGTCAAATGGATCATACCTCTTGTCCCAAAAGGGAGAACCTAATTAGGGAAGAAATATTTTTTTCAAAAAGGATGAGTTGGTTCAACCATTTTCTTGTCTTAGTTTGTAACTTTATGACATTCCCTTTCCCTAGTAGTGTTATCATTAGCCTCAATGATCAAGTTTTTGAAGTTTTTAAGGCCTTTGTACTTCATGATAACTTTCATTATGGAATTTTAAGCCATCTCTAGGTAAAGGGTTTCATATAGGCTTTAGTTTGTCTTTTGTATATATCTCAATGGAAGTTCTTATTACCACTAACTTATGGAAAATAAGAAGGTAATCCTTGGTTGACTTCAAGCTTAAGTCCTTGACCTTGTTGATGAGGCATACCATGGGTTTTATGGAACCTAAGGGTCCATAAATAAAGGCTCGAAGTTGAGGGTTTCTCTATCTGTGTTAAGATTTGTTGGCTTTCGTATTAAGCCAACATATAAAAACCATAAAAGAATAATGGTCATGAAGCCCCATACCATTAAACTTTTATGCTTTTGACCTCATATTCAGAAGTCATTCACTATCTTGACCTTAAACTTAATTAACTTAATCGCTCTCTCTTGCCTCTTTAAATCATGCATGGGATTCACACATTGAATTCCATTTATTTCATGAATGTACTTAATATGCATGCTTGTGATCTTCATTCTTCATGTCCAACTAAATTGAACCTATTATGTTCAATTTCTATTCATCTTTCATGGGGTGATTCCATTCCATGCTAATGCAAAACATTTTTCATTCATATATGCCTAAGTGCATCAATTTAGTGGATCATTTAGAGTGTATGTGTGGATCTCACCTACTTCTTTTGATATTCATCTTTACATTGTTGGAGTTTGAGGTCTGCGGAAGCACGCGAACAACACATGGAAGAAGAAGAAGAAGCTTGGAGCACAACAAACAATGCTGAATGTATTACCAAGAGAATGTACAAAGATAAGTAACCCGTAAGGGTAATAGCCATATATATAAGCCGAGAGAAAAAACCTCCTAAATGTTGGTTCAATTAGCAAGCCTAAGAGCTTTGCAAAGATTTTAGGACTACACACCTATATGTCTTACTCACATAGAACCTCATGCTTGTTAAGCATTTATTGTGTTTACCTTGGATAAATGTAAAAGCAAAAAGTGAGTGAGGAATCTTGCAATATTAGGGAGCTCTTTCCATGACTTTAGTGGTTGGAAACTACTTTCAATCACTCCCTAAATGTAGGATCACTTTTAGGTGAGGGAAAAATTCAAATTCAAACTCAAGAAATGTGTATAAATACACATGTTTCTAGTCGTGGAAAAAGAGAGCACTTTTCAGAGGATTTGAGCTACTTTAGTGAGCATACATTGACCACACTTCATCTATGTGTAGTCCACTACACTTCATTTGTATCATATGTGTAATAGCATTCATATTTTGGTACACGTCATTAAGTACATGTCTATCTACTATCTACCTCATCATCTTCATCATTACACTGAACTTGTGGAATCAATTTCTCTACGTGTACTCATCCATTTGCTTTACTTTAACTTGAGCTAGTTAGAGCAAAGTGTCTAGTATCACATATCAATTCTTAGTATAATTGTTTCAGTAGATTCTAGGATATGAAGCTAGAAAGATAGTTGCATATACATACCTTCTAGATCTTGAAAAGTTGGGATGTCCCCCCTAACTTGTTAAATTTATTTCTCATTATATGCTGTAGGTAAATTCATGAAATGAATTGCTTTAGTTAGCTATACACCTCAGCTAGATGTGTGCAAAACCTCTCTAGTCAATTCATACCAAGTTGTGAGCTCTAAGCATAATAGTGAGACCTTCTCTTCCCAAAATAGAAGGTTCTTCACATTTCTTTCATGTAGAAGTTATTTTTTTTAATGCAAACATATGAGAGTGATGCTCCAAAGGACTTGGTGGCTTTATGTGCACTATTATAAAGCTCATGAAGTCTACTAAGCATATATGAAGCTAGATTGGCAAGTGTAGAGCAATGATATGGTTATATCAGAGCAACACACCATCTCCTCATAGTGATATCTGAGCAACTAGTCAACATGGGAGATGTATTTCCTTTATCCATAGACAAATTGGATCAAGGTAACTAATCAATTTGGTCACTTGGAATGGAAGCTTATCTTCAAGGAAAAACATAGGTGGTTACATATCTAGAGATGAGATGATGCCAATCCTTAGAATCAAGGGCCAACCAACACAAGAAGAACAAGAGAGGTTAAATACATGGTGCTCAAAGGATGCTCTAGCAAGATCATATATTCTAAAATCAATCTCTATTTTTTTACTCCACTCATCATGAGTTGCAAGAATTCAAAAGAAACTTGGAATGCTCTTGAAGCATTCTTCTTATCAAGTACCAAGGCAAGGAAGAATCAATTATGGATGGAATTCACCACACTCAAGAAGATGCCCAAGAAAAGTGTGATTGATTTTGCCACCATAAATATAGGACATAGCAGACCAACTTGGAAGCATTATAGAAACCATTGATGAAGAGCAATTGGTGAGGCGAGTAATCAATGGAATAATGGTAGATGAAAAATGAGAAGCTTTTACCATAGCCATGGACCTCTACATGGACATGCAAGTTCCTGATTTCAACACTCTCATGGGACAACTGTTGACAAATGAGGCAAAGCTTATGAAGAATGGAGATAACTCGAAAGGTAATCAACCCTTTGCTCTCTATACAGATAAGAATAAGAACAAAGATAGCAAAGGAAAAGGTAAGAAGTTTTATGATGAAGGCAACACCTCTCAAGAAACTTTTGCAGGTAGAGAAGAGGCACAAGAGGAAGACAAGGCAGGGGTAGAGCTCAAAGCTCATCTCCACGTGCCATATGTGGCTTAACTAATCATATCAATGATAATTGTTTCAAGAATCCTAGGAACCAAACAAGTAGAGGTTACAATAGAGGAGGCTATGGAAGCTCAAGAGGTAGATTAAACAACAATGGATACAATAACAACTCATTTAAAAACTAAAAAGTAGGATAAAGAGCAAGGAGAGACTACAACAATTATGAAAAAATGACCAAGAGGGTTCACTTCTTCTAATGAACATGAACATGAAGGAAGGTAAAGGAGATGAACATGTATTCTATATAGACTCTGGTTGCTCAAATAATGTAGCAGGGAATGTACCTCTACTCTTAGACTTGGAGGATTAAAGGAATAGACATGAAGCCCAAACTAGAGATGAAATCAGACATCCTATTGGGAACATAGGTAATGTAAAGACTCCAGATGGCAATATGAACCTATTGAGGAAGGTATTATATGTGCCAACTTATCACCAAGAACCTCATAAGTGTAGTTCAAATTGTTGAGAAAGGATTGGAGGCCAGATTCACAAACAATGAGGCATTTGTTGAGGATCCACATCACGGATTCAAGACGATAGCAACAGGAGAAAAATCTGGTACATTCTTTACATTTGAACTCCAATATACTAGAAATATTGCATTGTTCAATTATGGTAGTCAAACTCTATTAGAGTTGGAAATTTGGCACAAGAGATTAGCTCACATAAGTGAAAGACCTCTCAACCAAATCAATAGGGATCAGAGTGTACTTGGTCTACCGAATATATCCAAACAACACATGATTTATAAATGTAGTGCTTGTCATTTTGGTAAGTCACATAGACAAAACCATTCATAAAGAAAGGATACATTCATGGAGTACTATTGGAGCTAATCCATACAGATGTATGGGGACCAAGCAAGGAACCTTCAATTTCTTGATCCAGGTACTATGTGTCATTCATTAATTGTAGCAGATGGACAATAAAATACTTTATGAAGCACAAAGATGAAGTGTTTTCATGTTTCAAGAAGTATCTAGCTCTTTGTAGAAAATCAAACAAGAAAAAGTTTGAAGACACTAAGGTCAAATGGAGGGGGAGAATATTTCTCCCATGACTTTGATTCCTATCTCCAAGAGAGAGGAATCAAAAGAGAGATCACTACCAGGTATACACCATAACAAAATGGAGTGGCACAGAGAAGAAATAGAACAATAGTGGAGGCTCCAAGATCAATGCTTAATGAAAACAAGCTACCCAATTGCTTGTGGGCAGAGGTTGTATCTACAACCACATACTTGATCGATAGACTCCCATCAAAAGCATTGGATGGCATGACACCATATGAAGCATGGAATGGAAGAAGACCTAGCCTTGACCATTGCAAAATCTTTGGGTGCATACCATATGCACACATACCTTCACAAATCAAAGGCAAATGGGATCCAATGGTAGAGAAATGCATCTTCATTGGCTATGACCTTAATCAAAAAGGCTATAGGCTATATAATCGAAGCAAAAAAGGGTTCAATGTAATTAGAGATGGTGTGTTTGATGAAAACAAATCTTGGTTTGAAGAGGAAGACTTTCCAACATTATCAAAAAGGAATGAGCCCACACTTGAAGCATCAAGTGATTATGATGATGATAAGAAGACTGCAAGAAGGGAACTCAATTCTTGGAACTCCAAAGGTAAAGCTAAAATGAAATAATTGAGAGATGTGGTAGAATCATCTCAACAAACTATAAGAAGGTCTACTAGAGAGAAAAGGAAGCTAGAAAGGTATGGATACGATACTTCACTGGTCACTAAACATTCAACATATATAGCACATGAATCAAAGCTTGAAGAGCCTTCTACCTATGAAGAAGCCAAGAAGAAGCCAAAATGGAGAAATGCCATGGAAGAAAAAATAAAAGCTTTACAAGAGAATCGGACTTGGGAGTTGGTACCCAAGACTCCATCTATGGTCATTGGTTCAAGGTAGATATAGAAGGTAAAGAAAAATTATGATGGTTCAATTAATAGGTACAAGGCAAGGCTTGTGGCCAAGGGATTTGCACAAACTCAAGGTATTGATTATGAAGAAACATTTTCACATGTAGCAAAAATGCCTAGTATTAGGGTACTCATGCGTCTTGTATCTTCCAAGAATTGGAAGATATATGAAATGGATGTTAAAATTGTCATCTTAAATGGTTGGATATTAGAGGAGGCATATATGGCTCAACCTCTTGGTTTTGAAGATCAATCATACCCTGAGCATGTGTGCAGGTTGAGGAAAGCTTTGTATGGCTTGAAGCAAGCTCCTAGAGCTTGGAACCATAGAATTGTTACTTACTTGCAAGATAAAGGTTTTAATGTTAGCAAGGTAGATCGTTCCCTCTTCATTCAGAAGAATCATTTAGAGGTTGTTGGTGCAAACAAGCCTTAACACTTGGCTTTGTTGTGTGCCTTTGAAAACCCAACATAAAGCTTGGACTATTGAACTCTTGGAAAGCATAAAAGATTGGACCCTTGGATGATACATTCACAAGAGTCAATAATCATATGAACCTAGTCTTATTGATTCTTACTTTTATCTCATGTATAAGTCCATGTGACTTTATCAACAATGTAATCATACCTACTAGACTAGAGTCGTGGAAAAGTTAGATGATCTAGTTGAGGGAATATCTCCCTAAGTCTAGTGGAGAGAATCAAGGGAGCTTTAATTTGAATTCAAATTCAAATTCATTCAAAAACTTCTATAAAAACCAATGTAAAAGTCGCGGGGTTAGTTACACTCTTCCCGAGGCTAATCCAAGCATATTTTTGAGTGTGTGAGAGCTATTACCTTGCCTACACCTCAGAGTACCATTGTGCATTACATCTCTTGCCAATGGGAATGTACATTTGATAGTATCAATACATATACTCATAGTTATTTACTCTGTGTTTTCTCTGAGTGACTACCTCCAAGTCTGTCAACTTCAACAGGGCATATCTCAAGATCCACTGAACCAAATTTGATGATCAAGGGCTCATTGGAACCAGCTCAAAGCATTCTACAACACTACAAAGTTTCAAGTCAATCTATTCAGCCAATTGGGAGAAATCGCTGTCGAAGTGATCACTGGTATATTTCTGTGTGATTCCTAAAAAGTCGGGGGTGTCCCTGATTTTGCTAAACATCATGCTCAGTGTATAGTTTGTCATTTGGAGTGATTTAACTTGCTAATGATAGCTTGTTAAGTTAATTTAATACTCCCAGAAGGAATTAGACCAATTGTAAGTGTGCTGGACACACTGAGCTTAGGACTGAGCAGGTGTCACTACAGGAATAGCAAGTTTTTTGGACTTATGAAGGTTCAAACTTATCTGTTTTGATTTGATCATTACTCAATCACTTTGTAAAGCACATATATAGTTTCTTGGTGTCATTTGGAAGTTCAAGGAGTCTCCAAACCATATCTGAAGAGAAAAGAGGGCAGGTGTGAAGCAGGTCTAGCAGCACCAACTTGATCTTCTGATTGTACCCAGCCATCACATCCAACAGTGGTATCAGAGCAAATAAGGTAATCATGGGTGATGGTTTCCCTTCCTTTATTGACAAATTGGATAGGAATAACTACCAGGCATGGTCATTAAGAATGAAGACTTATCTACAAGGGAGAAGCTTGTATGGATACATATCAGGAGATGAGGAGTTGCCCTCATTCAAAACCAGAGGCCTACCTACAAAGGATGAGCATGAGAGACTTAATCAATGGTGTGCTAAAGATGCTTTGGCAAGGTCATACCTTCTAAACTCTATCTCTGATTTCCTTCTACCTCATGTTAGGAACTGTAAGACTTCCCAAGAGACTTGGGAGACCTTGGCAACATACTTCTCATCAAGCACAAGGGCCAGAAAGAATCAACTATGGATTGAGTTTACAACTCTTAGGAAGCAATCAAAACAATGTGTTTCAGATTTTGTCACCAAAGTTAAAGATATAGCAGATCAACTTGCAAGTGTTGGAGAAGAAATTGAAGAAGAGCAAATTGTTAGACAAGTGATCAATGGACTCAAAGCAGATGACAAGTGGGAGAGCTTTACCACTGCAATGGACTTGTACATGGACATTCAAGCACCTGATCTAACAACTCTGATTGGACAACTCTTTACACATGAAGCCAAGATCACAAAGAATGGAGAGCAATCAAAAGGTAACAATCCCTCTGCCCTATATACAGATAAGAAGTCTAAAGATAAGGGTAAAAACAAGAAGGTTGATGATGAAGGATCCACCTCCCAAGCAAACTATGCAGGGAGAGGTAGATCATCTAGAGGTAGGGGCAGAGGAGGTAAGTCAGGTAGGGGGAGACCCTATAATCAATCTCCATGCAATATTTGTGGCTTGTCTAACCATACTACAGATGAATGCTACAAAAACTACAAGAACCAAAGAGGAAGAGGTCACCAAAGAGGAGGATACTCTCAAGGCAGAGGCAGGTTCAATCAATCTCAAGGCTACCATGGCTACAACAATAACTACAACAACAATTACAACAATAGCTACAATCACAATGGCAATTATCAAGGAGGATATAGGAACAGAAAGGATTACAACAATTATGCAGAGGATCAAGATGATTCCTTGTTGATTATGAACATGACATCTAAATCAGGTATCAATGATGATCATTTGTTCTATATTGATTCAGGTTGCTCTAACCATGTAGCTGGGAATGTTGCCTTACTCTCTGATTTGGAAGAACCTAAAGGCAAGCACCAAGTGCAGACAGGTGATGACACTAAACATTCAGTGGTTAAAGTAGGTAATGTCAAAACAAGTGATGGTAATCAGAATTTGCTAAGCAGAGTATTGTATGTTCCAACAATCACCAAAAATCTGATGAGTGTAGGTCAGATTGTTGAAAAAGGTCTACAGGTCAGGTTCACTCAACATGGTGCATATGTGGAGGATCCAAGACATGGATTCAGAAGGATAGCCAAGGGAGAGAAGTCAGGTAGATTGTTTACCTTTGAACTTGAGGATACTAAAAATATTGCCTTGTACAACTATAGGGACCAAACCCTATCAGAATTGGAGATGTGGCACAAGAGATTGGGTCACATTGGAGAGAGAACCATAAAGCAGATGAGCAGAGATCAATGTGTGCTTGGGATACCTAATGTATCCAAGCAACACATGATATACAAGTGTGGGGCTTGTCAATTTGGTAAGTCACACAGGTTGCCATATACCAAGAAAGGATTTATGCATGAAGATTACTTGGAATTGGTGCATACAGATGTTTGGGGACCAAGCAAGGAGCCATCCATATCTGGATCAAGGTACTATGTATCTTTTATAGATGATTATAGCAGATGGACTGTCTTGTACTTCATGAAACATAAAGATGAAGTATTTAATTGCTTCAAAAGGTATCTTGCATTAGTAGAGAATCAAACAGGTAGACATTTGAAGAGGTTAAGGTCTGATGGTGGTGGAGAATACTTCTCCAATGACTTTGAAGAGTTCTTGCAGGAAAGAGGCATCAAGAGGGAGATTACCACAAGGTACTCACCTGAACAAAATGGGGTAGCTGAAAGGAGGAATAGACTCATTGTGGAGACAGCTAGGTCTATGCTCAATGAGAAGAAACTACCAAATTATCTTTGGGCAGAGAGTGTATCTACTGCCACATACTTAATCAACAGGTTGCCATCAAAGACACTTGATGGAATGACACCCTATGAGGCTTGGCATGGTAAGAGACCTTCTCTAGATCATTGCAAGATTTTTGGGTGTGTTGCATATGTACATATTCCCTCACAGGTAAGGGGAAAGCTAGACCCTAAGGCTGAAAAGTGTATCTTTATTGGTTATGATTTGAATCAGAAAGGATACAGGTTCTATAACCCCTCAAACAAAGGCTTCAAGGTAAGCAGAGATGTCATCTTTGATGAAAATGATTCATGGTATGATAATGAGTGCAGGAAAGTTAGCCTACCTTATGATATGGAAGAAGACTTTCCAAAGCTTGTCAGACAAGAACCAACTCAGAATGAGGATACAAGTTCAGATGATGAAGACACCATCAACATTGAAGAATTCAAAGCTTGGAAATCCAAAGGGAAGATGAAGATGAAGCAACTTGAAGACAATCCAGAATCCTCAACTCAAGCTATGAGGAGATCTTCAAGGGAAAAGAAGAAACCTATTAGGTATGGATATGATACTTCACTTGTAACCAAGCACTCTGTATATCTTGCAAAGGATATCTTAAGTGAAGAACCAGGTACATTTGAGGAAGCCATTACTAAACCAGAATGGAAGGAAGCAATGGATGAAGAAATGGAGGCTCTCAAGGAGAGTGATACTTGGGACTTGGTACCCAAGAGGGACTCCATGAAGGTGATAGGATCTAGATGGATCTACAAACTCAAAAGGAACTCAGATGGTACAATAAGCAGGTACAAAGCTAGGTTGGTAGCCAAGGGTTTTGCACAAACCCAAGGCATTGATTATGAGGAGACATTTTCTCCTGTGGCAAAGATGCCAACTATCAGAATTATGGTGAGTGTAGCTGCATCCAAGAATTGGAACATGTACCAATTGGATGTGAAGAATGCATTCTTGAATGGATGGATATCTGAAGAGGTCTACATGTCACAACCACCTGGCTATGAGGATCCCAATAAGGTAAATCATGTTTGCAAATTGAAGAAAGCTCTGTATGGATTGAAGCAGGCACCTAGAGCATGGAACTATAGGTTGACAACCTATCTCTTGGATCAAGGATTTGTGATGAGTAAAGCAGATACTTCATTGTTTATAAAGAAGAACAATTCAGAGGTAATATACTTGTGTGTCTATGTTGATGACATCATTATTACAGGAAATGATGTTCAAGGAATTAGACACATCAAAGGTCAAATGATGAAGGAATTCAAGATCAATGATCTTGGATTATTGAAGTACTTCCTAGGGCTTGAATTGGTCTACACAAATTCAGGTATATTCATTACTCAGAAGAAGTACATTCAGGACATGGTCAAGAAGTTTAATTTGTAGGAAGCTAAAGTCTCAAACATTCCTATGGAGATCAACCACAAACTCAGTGCACATGAAGGAGAAGAACTCAAGGATATTACAGGTTACCAAAGTTTGGTAGGTAGTCTCAATTATGCTACCTTAACTAGGATTGATATCTCATATGGTGTTAGTGTACTTAGCCAATTTATGCATAAGCCAAGAGTACCACATTTGGAGGCAGCCAAGAAGATAGTAAAGTATCTAAAAGGAACACAAAATCATGGTTTGTATTACCCATATTCATCAGATATTGATATCAAGGTATACTCAGATGCAGATTGGGCAGGTTGCAAGGATGACAGGAGGAGTACATCTGGTTACATATGCTTTGCAGGTGATAAACCAATTTCTTGGTCATCCAAGAAACAACCTACAGTAGCTCTATCATCTACTGAGGCAGAGTACAGAGGGCTAGCCAATGCCACTCAAGAAGCAATATGGTTGAAGTTACTTTATTCAGAATTGGGCCTATACACAAGGCCACCTATCATATTTGGTGATAATACAAGTTCACTTCATCTAGCTGCTAATCCTGTGTATCATGCTAGGACAAAACACATAGAGGTTCATTACCACTATGTGAGGGAGAAATTACTTAGCAAGGAAATTCAGTTATCATATGTGTCCACTAATATTCAATGTGCAGATTTGCTTACAAAAGCTTTGGATGGAAGCAAGCTATACAGGTTTAAATCCATGATTGGATTGCAGGATATCATTGAAGAATCAAGATGAAGACTCAAGCAAGTGTTTGGCTTGAGGGGGAGCTGTTGGTGCAAACAAGCCTTAACACTTGGCTTTGTTGTGTGCCTTTGAAAACCCAACATAAAGCTTGGACTATTGAACTCTTGGAAAGCATAAAAGATTGGACCCTTGGATGATACATTCACAAGAGTCAATAATCATATGAACCTAGTCTTATTGATTCTTACTTTTATCTCATGTAAAAGTCCATGTGACTTTATCAACAATGTAATCATACCTACTAGACTAGAGTCGTGGAAAAGTTAGATGATCTAGTTGAGGGAATATCTCCCTAAGTCTAGTGGAGAGAATCAAGGGAGCTTTAATTTGAATTCAAATTCAAATTCATTCAAAAACTTCTATAAAAACCAATGTAAAAGTCGCGGGGTTAGTTACACTCTTCCCGAGGCTAATCCAAGCATATTTGTGAGTGTGTGAGAGCTATTACCTTGCCTACACCTCAGAGTACCATTGTGCATTACATCTCTTGCCAATGGGAATGTACATTTGATAGTATCAATACATATACTCATAGTTATTTACTCTGTGTTTTCTCTGAGTGACTACCTCCAAGTCTGTCAACTTCAAAAGGGCATATCTCAAGATCCACTGAACCACATTTGATGATCAAGGGCTCATTGGAACCAGCTCAAAGCATTCTACAACACTACAAAGTTTCAAGTCAATCTATTCAGCCAATTGGGAGAAATCGCTGTCGAAGTGATCACTGGTATATTTCTGTGTGATTCCTAAAAAGTCGGGGGTGTCCCTGATTTTGCTAAACATCATGCTCAGTGTATAGTTTGTCATTTGGAGTGATTTAACTTGTTAATGATAGCTTGTTAAGTTAATTTAATACTCCCAGAAGGAATTAGACCAATTGTAAGTGTGCTGGACACACTGAGCTTAGGACTGAGCAGGTGTCACTACAGGAATAGCAAGTTTTTTGGACTTATGAAGGTTCAAACTTATCTGTTTTGATTTGATCATTACTCAATCACTTTGTAAAGCACATATATAGTTTCTTGGTGTCATTTGGAAGTTCAAGGAGTCTCCAAACCATATCTGAAGAGAAAAGAGGGCAGGTGTGAAGCAGGTCTAGCAGCACCAACTTGATCTTCTGATTGTACCCAGCCATCACATCCAACAGAGGTCATATACCTATGTGTATATGTTGATGACATAGTCATTATAGGAAATGATGCAGAAGGAATCAGAAAGACTAAAGCTCAAAATAAAGGAGGAGTTCAAGATCAGTCATCTTGGTTTGCTCACATACTTCCTAGGGTTGGAAGTAGTATACATAGAGAAAGGTATGTTCCTCACACAAAGGAAATACATCGGAGATATGCTCTCTAAACTCAAAATGGAGGATACAAAGGTTGCAGGTACTCCCATGGAGGTAAATCTGAAGTTAAGTGCTCATGTAGGTGACATAATTGAATATGTAACTAGCTATCAAAGTCTAGTTGGAAGCCTAGATTATGCTACATTAACTAGAGTAGATATTTTTTATGGACTAAGTGTGTTGAGTCAATTCATGCACACTCCAAGGAATCCTCACATGGAAGTAGCCAAGAGAATCCTAAAGTATTTGAAGGGTACATTCACTATATTATCCACATACATCTGATATAGATGTTAAACTCTTCTTTTATGCAGATTGGGCATGCTCTAAAGATGATACGAAAAGCACCTCTAGATACCTTACTTTTGCAGATACAAAATTAATCTCATGGTCTTCCAAGAAGCAACCCACAATTGCTCTTTCATCAACAGAAGCCAAATATAGAGGACTTGCAAATGCTACACAAGAAGCTATGTGGAATAGAACCCTATGTTCTAATTTAGGGTTGAACACTTCAACTCCACATATATTGGAGATATATAGCTCGTTACATCTTGTTATCCCAATCTATCATGCTAGGAATAAACAACTCTCATATGTATCAACTCATAAAAAATGTGCAGATATGATAACAAAGGCCTTGGATGGAAGCAAATTAAATGGATTCAAATCAATGATTGGATTGTAGGAAATCTTGATGGATTGAAGACTCAAGAATCTTAGGCTTGAGGGGAGATCTTGGTGCAATTAAAAAGCATAAGAGCATTGCTAAGATCTTAGAACTACACATCTTTATCTCTTACTCACATAGAACCTCATGCTTGTTAAGCACTTATTGTATTTACCTTGGATAAATGTAAAAGCCAAAAGTGAGTGAGGAATCTTGTAATATTAGGGAGCTCATTCCACAACTTTAGTGGTTGGAAACTACTTTCCATTACTTCCTAAATGTAGGATCACTTTTAGGTGAGGGAAAAATTCAAATTCAAACTCAAGTAATGTGTATAAATACACATGTTTCTAGTCAGGAAAAAAGAGAGCACTTCCGAGAGGATTTGAGCTACTTTAGTGAGCATACATTGTTCTCAACTCATCTATGTGTAGTCTACACTCCCTCTATGTGTAGTCTATACTTTGAGTGGTACACGGCTACTTGGATTGTTTTATCCCAAGGGGGGAACATTACCACTAGATTTACATGCTTTTTTTGACTCTAGCTGGGCTAGTTGCTATGAAACTCATGTGTCCACGAGTGGCTTTTGGTTCATGCTTGCTAGCTCATACATATCTTTGTTGAGCAAGAAGCAACCTTTTGTGGCCACTTCTAGCTGTGCGGTTGAGTATAGGGCAGCTTTCACAACAACTATTGAGTGTGTGTGACTCAGACACCTTATGGCTGATTTGGGTGTTGGTCACTCTTTTGCCACCACCATTGTCACGGATAGTCACAACGCATGGGCAGTTGCAAGGAACCCTATGTTCCATGCTTGCACTAGACACATTGAGGTGCACTATCATTATGTCAGGGAGAGGTTTTCTACTGGAGAGATAATTTTGGCATATGTGCCCACTCTGGAGAACGTTGCAGACCTTTTCACAAAGGCTCTATCTAGGGAGAACTTTGAAGGTTTTTGCAAATCTTTGGGCTTACTTCCTTTTGTGGATTGAATCCACATACCTTGGAACTTCCTTATATAGGAGTGCCACCTCCTTATTCACCACATCACTCCAAGGGGTGGTTTGCTGATATATGTTGGTAGTGATGTGTGTGAACACTCTAGGTGTGCCAAGGCACTTTTTTCCCTCTTTAGTGTGAGGAGATGGTGTGTTGATTCTAGAGATGAGGTGGTGCTATAAGAAGCCTGCTCTACACCTGCCAATCTAGCTTCTGATACAATTAGTAGGATTTCCAAGATTCATTATGGTGCACATAAAGCTAGAAAGTCTTTTGGAGCATCACTCCCAATTGTTTGCATCAAAAGAGATAATTTTTATATGCAAGAAATGTGAAGGACCTTCTATTTTGGGAAGAGAAGGTCTCAGTATTATGCTCAAAGCTCACAACTTGGTATGAATTGACCAAAGAGCTTTTGCACACATCTAATTGAAGTATATAGCTAACTAAAGCAAGTTGTTGCATGAATTTAGCTGCACCATACAAGGATAAATGAATTTAACAAGTCAAGGGGATCATCTTGACTTTTTAGGATCTAGAAGGTATGCAGATGCAATCACCTTTCGAGCTTCATATCTTAGAATCTACTAAACCAATCTTAACGAAAATTAATACATGAACACTAAACATTGTATCTAACTATCCCAAGTTAAATTAAAGCAAATGGATGAGTACACGTAGATAAATCGATTCCATAAGTTCATTGTAATGATGAAGATGATGAGGCACACAGTAGATGAAGATGTACTTAATGAAGTGTATCAAAATATGAATGCTATTACACAATACTGATAGATTTTCAACCAAAACCAGAAATTGTTTGAATCACATAAACACTTCAAACTTTGCTTTTGATGGATTTACCCATGCACGCCTAGAAAAATCATCAATGAAAGTCACGAAGTAAAGGTAATTTCCAAAAGAAGGTTTGCATATGACCGCAAACATCACTCTGAACAAGCTACAATTTTGAGTAGCTCGTATTGAACCAATTTTGGAAAGGAGGAACACTACATTTTTTTCAAAATACAACCTTCATATACATGTTTTCTAGGTTTCTTAAGTTTGGGTAAAGGTTTAGGCATAGCAAACTACAAAAATTTAGATGACCAAAGTGTGCATGCCAAAGCTTTGCATCTAACATAGCCTGAGAATCTTGAAATGCACATGTTGAATCATTTACAAATTTCGCATAATCTATGAGCTTAAATAGCCCACGACATAAAATGCTAGAAGCAATAACAACATTGTCATTTGAGAGATCATGAGTTGTACATCTTTCATCGACAAATTTCACAAGCAAGCCGATCTTGGATAGTGAAATCATTGAATGTCTTAACATCTAGCATCTTGAGTAGAAGATTCTTCACATTATCTCTTAAGCCCCATCAAAATTGGCTTGTGAAATAATGTTCATGACAAGTGAGATTAAATATCAATTGTCTAAATTTTTATGCATGGCTAGAGGGAGGGTGGTTACATTGATGTAGCTTTCAAAGTTTTATTTTTGCCACTTCACTAAAGTCTACATCTCAAAATGTGGTGGTGAGATTTCGGAGAAACCCCTCATAGTCACAAAGAACTTCCATGTTCTTTTACAAGATTGGAACAAACCATGATAGTGCTTGACCACAGAGCAAGCTCTCAATGAAGTTGACATTGGCTACATCATCTAGGTATCTATCAGCTGGTTGCATGCAGATATACAAGATTGATCTCCCTACAATAGAACAAAGACTAACTCCTCAAATGTTAAGGTGTTTGGATTGCCTTTCATCATCAATCAAAGAGTGGAAGCAAAACTCTGATATGAATTGAGAAGACCGTCCAAAATAGTCTGCACAAGTGAACTGTCTGCCAGGAGTACTCATAAACAGAAATCAATTGCTCCTTCAAATCTTTGATCTTTGTCAAAAAACTACTATGGCGTCTCTACATTCATGTGCTCACTCTCCAACTATTTTCAAAGGTAAGCAATACGAGCCTCATTCCTTGCTTGTTATAAAGTGGTAAGTGTATCCCAAGCATCCTTTGTTATTTTGCAAGAGTGAATGTGAATACGAATGGCACATTTGACAGAAAAGTCTATCAATGCATGTGTGTGAGCATCTCTGACATTCCATGGAAGTTGCTCTACAGTAGGTGCAGTAGGAACCGTTGCACAAGTAGGAACCTAAAGATTATAATCTTCAATGCCATCCATATCATCTTTAGTAAGTGTATTAATAGGTGTAGTAGGACGTCTATCAACACTCAATACAATATTCCATAGTCCTTTTGCAACCAATACATGATGCATCATATATGCCCATAATGGGTGATTGGTACCATCTAAGTGATCATCAACACCCAACATACATAATACATCAGTACTTTCAGCCATGGCCACTGACTAAAATACTTTGATGCAAAAAAATGAGTGTATCTCAAAAAGTTGAACATAATTACCTGGTTGAGTTTTGCTAAACTTATAGTAGACTTTGAGGTACTTGTACTAGCGAACCAAAACATGTATATATGTTTGGCACAAAAACATGGAATTTCCTGTAGAGGCATTGTGATAGTGTGTTTGAAGGCCAAAACAAGCAGAGTATGCTCAACAATCTTATGCAATTATGAAACTATGATCGGAGGGGTGTCGATGATGCACTAGATGAAGCAGCAACCTACTTTGATACGAATTGTTGGAGTTTGAGGTCTACAAAAGAAGAAAAACGACAAAAGGAAGAAGAAGATTGGAGCACAACACACAATATTGTATGTATTACCAAGAGAATGAACAAAGATAAGTATCCCATTAGGGTAATAGGCATATATATAGGCTGGGGGAAAAAACCTCCTAAAGAGGGAAAAAGTGCACCAGCAATCTTAGTGTGTTCATACACATCAATACCAAAATATATCAACATACATGCGCTTAAAGAGAATAAACATAAATGGAAATGGTACTTATCTCCATCATTGCTACATCCATCCTTTGACCCATTGGATGATGAAGCATTTCCATATTTTCATTTTTTTGGTATTGCAAGCTAGGGACAATTTGCTTTATGGATCTTTGATGCCCTTATGTAGGCATCTTCATACTTAATCATATGTCCAAATATGTATTTACATCTAAACATACCTAGATGCATACTAGCTATACTATATGAAATCTTTTTATGCTTGCCATATCAAATATGAAGAATTTCTCTAATGCTTAACACTACAACATATGAGCCTTATCCCAACCCTTATATCAATGCAAATACATGGGGGCAATTTGGCCATGGTGCTTGTATAAGCATTAGTATAAATGTCAGTACCATAACGCTGGTATCAACATCGGTATGGGCATTTGTATAAGCATTAGTTTATGCTCAATATCACTGGTATAAGTGTCGATATGAATGGCAGTACATTTTTGTCAGTATATGCATCAATATTACCTACAAATTGATGATATAAGCATCGGTATCAAAATCACTAGTATAAGCGTCCATATGTCCCTGGACGAAGTCGTCCATATAAGCATCGGTATGGCCTTGGGCATATCAATGCTCATATTGGCACCTATATCGATGAACATATTTGCATCTTTTTTGGCAAAATGTGTTGTCTTTTGTTGCAGCAACATGACAATGTTGTTGTGTAGCAAATGACGATACAGTTTGCCCCAAAAAAACCCGAGTATATGTGACATCTACTCTAGTGGTTTAGGGTTGAGATGGTTGAAAACCAAAACAAGATTCGATAAATCAAAACATGTTGTTAAACATAAAAGAGATATGTAGGAGTAGAATGAACCATGAACCATGTACAAAAGAAATATTCCATAAATGAACCATGTACAAAAGAGATATTCCATAAATGAACCATGTACAAAAGAGATATTCCCTAAATGAACCTTGTAAAAAAGTATGGAAAATCACTGCCATATATGAGCCAAATATAAAATGTGGCAAATCACTGCCATATATGAACAAAAGATATCTCTTGTTAAAGTTTGAATTGAAGAAACCACCTTTCTTCTCTTCATCTTATAAGTTTTGAAGCACAAGATGTACATCATTTATTCGTGCACAAAGCTAAATTGAAATACAAACCATAGGATGCTGTCCTCAGCGGTTTACAACTTCTGGAACATAAGTTATATAAAGATAATGTTAGTTAAATTTGATAATCTTAAAGCATACCTCTATTCATGAATCTATTCAATATGAACCAGGAGTAATTCTAGACAATGGCAAGAAACGGACTAGAGATTGCTTATATAATGAATGTCTAGTTAATTCTAAAGATAATAGAAAGGATAATGCTACATTAAAGATGATGAAAATTCTTATAGAAATGGGCTCTCGATCTTAATATACCTTCCCATGAGGCTCCTTAAGGGGAAGAAATGGTTGGAAACACCACACCGAGAAGATGACCATGTACATGATGTAGGTGGGGTTCAATGGAAGTGACCACTCCGTTTTGTTTGACATACGCCTTAGAACACCATTTTCTATAAAGAATGGACTCAATGAAAAGTAAATGCTATATGGAAAGAGGGGAGGATATGAACTCCCCGAGACTTGTCCTAATAGTCACTCACATTGGTACATGCAAGCGGCACTCTTGGGATGATGAGCACGTTATAAACACGGATTTCCATTTTTGTTTTCTTTTAATACCTTTCCATGAGGCTTCTTCAAGGAAAGGATAGGAGGAAACACCACAACTAGACAACCATAATTCATATGATGTACAAGGAGTTAATTGGAGCAGCCATTGCATTCACCTTCCCATAGGCCTTCAGAAGAATTAAACTTCAAGGGATAAAAGCATGAGATGAGAAGAGGAGAGGATGAGAACCCTAGCCGTCTCATCTAGATTGGTACTCATATGAGTGCCAAGTGGCACTCATGCGAGCAACCATATATGGAGTTGAGTTGGTTATTCTGCATGGAGAGAGAGAGAGAGAATATGGGGAGCTTGTAATGTGGGAAAGGGGTTATGCATAACCATCTTTTATGTGTGTAAGTTTTTCCTAGATCACCCACGGCACATGAGCGAAGGCACTTTACACCCATGACACATGAACGAAGGCACTTTACACAGTTCAACCTGAGCATCACCTGAATTTGGAAGTGCTATAGCCATTGGTCATACTTTAGAATTCAAGCTTCCATGTTTAAGTCCAATGACATTTGTATATGAAATGCATGGACTGTAGAAGAATGCGATGCTGACGATGAAATGGAGAGAGAGAGAGAGAGGGGGTTCTTGCCTTTGCACGAGACCACGATGTGGTAAGTAATATAG
Source organism: Ceratopteris richardii (assembly GCA_020310875.1). Taxonomy (NCBI): domain Eukaryota; kingdom Viridiplantae; phylum Streptophyta; class Polypodiopsida; order Polypodiales; family Pteridaceae; genus Ceratopteris; species Ceratopteris richardii. The sequence goes on from CM035408.1 coordinate 125,535,722, forward strand.
AAGGACAGTTAGGAAGGAGGATCACGCGCAACACATACTTGAGCTTCCATGGTTACGGGGCGGAGGGCAGGCAGGAGCAGTGAGCACTGTTAGGTTGGATCTACGTGCTTAACTGCCAAACGTAGCTTTCCCTCACCATCCACAACCCTTTGCCTTCTCCATTGCCCTGTGTAACAGTATCATCGAGGCTTCAGGCTTTCTCTGACGCTTGCTACCAAGAAGAAGTCCCTGCCGCCGTCGTCAAGAAATCGCCGAATTCATAAGCAAAGGCCGTTGCGGTACAAGCCGGAGGCGGCAGATGCTACCCCACCTTTCCCTTACTACTCTCTAGAACACTGCACATGCACACACATCCATGTCCCGACCTCCCTCCCTTCCTCCCTCCCATGGCTACCTCTGTGTTGGGACATGGGTCCCCACCAGTTCACCAAAATTTGTTCAGATTGCTCTCCATTGCTCCCCATTCCAAGCAAGGGGCTTACGTACTGATTAGCTAATCTCGTTTTCTCTCTCCACCTAAACTGTATAAATGTGGAGGCTCGTGTCAAGGCAGAAGCGGTCACCCTTCTGTTGCAATTGGCATCAGCGTAAGAAGCTTGAACCACCTCATGTTCAAGCTCCTGTCGGGCAAGCGGCATTGAGAGAGCAGGCCTCACTTCATCTGCACCGCATACAGCACTCTCCCATGGCTAACTGCAAGTATAGCTTCCAGCTACCAATGTTCATTGCCATCTTCACCCTGGTTGCATTGTCTAGTTGCTGGTGCGAAGCTTATTCTTACGGCTCCTCGAGCTCGAGCTTCGTGCAGACCAGAGGCTCACAGTTCGTGCTGGATGGGCGCCCCCTCTATGTAAATGGCTTCAATGCGTACTACCTCTCATATGCTGCTATTGACTCTCCGGAGGAGGCATCCAACATCTTGCAGCAAGCGGCAGGCATGGGATTGACGTTGTGCCGGACATGGGCTTTCAAAGATGGCGGATATCATGCAATGCAGGTTTCCCCGGGCGTCTATGACGAGTCAGCGTTCAAGGCAGGCTCCTCTTTCACGGCACTATCCTTCTTTCCTCTGAATTCACCGTCATGAAGCTGCTTTCTTAATCTATCCTTCACGCATGTATCTCTGCGTGTTTGGATGCGTTATGCGCGTTTCCAAATCCTGTGTGCAATCTTCCATTTCTTTCTGTGCGTGATTCGAAGCCCTGATGAGACTTTCTTCGTGTACGTATGCATGCGTGACAGAAAATCTTCTGCTTCATCGCGTAGATGCCTCTAACGTCGTCTTGATTTGTAGCAGGCGCTCGACTTCGTGCTTAAGGAGGCAGCTAGACATGGCATGAGGGTGATATTGAGCCTTGTGGACAACTACCAGGACATGGGAGGGAAGGCTCAGTATGTGCAATGGGCAAGAGAAGCCGGCGTGTCCATCTTCGGCGGCGACGATGAATTCTTTACCAACCCCGTCGTCAAGTCTTACTTCAAGAACTATGTCAAGGTATGCTTCTGTCTCACGGGTTCTTGCCATGTTCATCGCTTTCCAGCTTTCATTTCCTGAAGCAAACAGATCGATGTAAGCCACGCATGAAGGAAAAGGATCGTGCCCGTTATGCCACAGCGAGAGGAGAGTTCGAGATGATCTGTTCTCTCTATCTTTATAGTCTTTTTTTTTTTGGGCTTTGATCAATAGGACGTGATCATGAGGGTGAACACTTTCACTGGAGTGGCATACAAAGATGATCCCACCATATTCGCCTGGGAGCTTATGAACGAGCCAAGGTGCCCGAGCGATCGATCTGGAGACGCGCTACATGTACGTTCTGTATCTTGCTATGCTTTCCTCACCTTCTTCGTGGGCGTCCTTCCTTTCTTATTAGGTGTATCTGCTTTCCTGCGCAGGGATGGATCGAAGAGATGTCATCCTATGTCAAGTCCATCGATGGCAATCATATGGTGGAAGCGGGGCTGGAGGGCTTCTACGGTCCATGGAGTGAGGACAAGCAGCACTTCAATCCTCCCGGGGCCAATCTTGCCACGGGCACGGACTACATCAGGTTCAGCCAGATATCGACCATTGATTTCACAACAGTGCATTCCTATCCAGATATATGGTGAGTCCATCTTCTGTAGCTGAAGACCTGTATTTTGCAAAGCATCAACGATTCAAAGGTGTTCTCCATAGTTGAACTCCTCCCTTTCGTGGCTTGTAAAATTTCTGCCTGTGCGTTTGCCTTTAGGCTTGGCGGCCAAAGCTTCGAACAACAGCTGGAGTTTTTTAAGGCATGGGTGGGCGCCCACATGAGCGATGGCTCCATCGTCAAGAAGCCGCTCCTCTTCACAGAGTTTGGACTGTCCAAGCTGGTTCAAGGGTCCGCCGTTGAGGAGCGTCGCGTGGCCCTATTCTCAGCGCTCTACGCCACCGTCTACAGCTCCGCCATGAATGGTGGACCTGTGGCAGGGGCTCTGGTGTGGCAGCTTTGCACGCAGGCTGTAGAGGGCACCATGGTCACAGACGGCTATGGTGTTTCTTCCCTCGACTCTTCGTTAACGTCCCTCATCTCGTTGCAGTCGCAAAAGCTGAGTGAACTAAGTCGATGAAAGCTGTGGAATCGGAAGGACCTCCGAAAGCCATGTTTTCCACTACAGTACTGCCATCCGTGAAGCAGACGCAGAAATTTCACCGTAGGCATCCATTGTTGACCTCATTTTCGAATAAATCGTTCCCGCGAAGAGCCTCTTGTTTATGATAACCACGACGATATTTCATCATCTTGCACAGTACGCACACATGTACGTTAATACACGTATTTCGCACCATTCGACCTTGCCAACTTGGATTTCGGTCTGCGTTTGTAGATGTCAGAGGGATGGGTCGACTTCTGTGTGTATAATCTATCGCCCATTCTAGATTGTGTCGTTGATGAGTCCGACCATCTAGACGACAACAGACATCGCCATTCCTTACGAGTTACCATCGCATGTCCAACATCCATCACCATCCCTTATCATAAGCTTTTCCTGCATAACAAATTCTTCTGTTTTTTGGGCATCGCCATCTCTCACCGCAAGCCTTTTTCTTCGTTGCAGACTGTGTGCTCTGTTTGCCATGGCTCTCAGACCTCTAGCTTTCAAGTTCCATGAACCCAGTTTTTGGATGCTGCAATGCTTGTTTCAGCCAACTGAAAGAAAAAAAAGTTTTCCTGGTCATTTTCCCTGCCATGTTTTTATCAATTTATGTAGAAAGCCGATTTATGTAGAAAGCTGATGCTTTCGTGAAATAAAGATTTCATTATTTGGTTGCTGTAAAACACAGAATTAGTGTTCCTTCGTCTTCACTCCGTACTCTCCCAACTGTTAAATTTAGGCGTTAGAACATGTCAGATTGACAAAGATGATGATAATGCACGGCGTCTCCTCCCTCTTTATACACAGATCCAATTCTCAGCTCGAGAAAAACAATATGCTTGGGGAATTTTTATATATACAAAAATGGAGAAAATTCGATTTTTAGCGCTAAGATCCAATAAGCTTGGAGTTTTCGATCTCTACATTTGTGCTCATGGCTATCTTTTTATGAGGGACGTTGGAAGATTTTCACAGTTGACATGAAGGATATAACATTCTGACCATTCGACAAGCACATTGCATCGAGTTGGATATGGTCTGTAGCTGCCCACAAATCTACTCTGATTTGACAGATTGGCAAAGAGCCTCCACACTTTAGCTCTACCTCTGCCCTTTCCTCTTCCAATGTTGAGTTAGGAATTCATCGAGTTAGGAATTTGAACAGACAACATGAAACTAGCATTGAGTATTATTGGAAGCCAAACAAAGTTCTTAGTAATGGTAGGCTTGGAAAAGTTCTTAGTAATGGTAGGCTTGGAAATTAGGATTATATATATATATATATATATATATATATATAAGCGCAATGACACATTGCGCCTACATCAGAAGTTAATAATTTCTCATTACTAGCTTGCCTCTTTTTCTGCATAGAATTGCTCTACAGACGATCCCCTTTTCTTTTTTTTTTAAATAAAAGGAAGTTCGGCCTTAGCCTAATCTCCCGGACTTTAATTAAAATAAAGAAAAAAAAGTTACAAATGAATGGGACTAGTGCCTATGGGACCCCCCAAATCCCACAATGCAGGGGAGGAGTATGGCAAACTAGAGGGCATTACAAATGAGGCGGATAAATTTATCATCACCTTCATGTGGGATCTGTTGGGAGTGATGGTTGGATGCACTCAAGAAATGAGTTGGTGCTGCTAATGGGAGTGATGGTTGGATGCACTCAAGAAATGAGTTGGTGCTGCTAAACCTGCTTCACACAAGCCCTCCTTTGATTCCAGAAATGCTTAGTAGACTCCTTGAGCTTCCAAATGACACCAAAATATGCTATATGTACTTTGGAAATGATTTGAGTAATGATTAGATCAAAACAGATGAGTTTGCACTTCACTAGTCTTGAAAACTTTCTAATTCTGTAATGATACCTGCTCAGTGTTATGCTCACTGTGACCAGCACACTTGAAATTGAAACAATTCCTTTTGGGGGTATTAAAGTACCTTAGTAAGCTACCAATTGCAAGTGGAATCACTCAAATTGATAAACCATACACTGAGAAATAAGTTTAGCAAAATTATGATTACTCCCGACTTTTTAGGAGAGTTGCAGAGATAGAACAGTGATGACTTCGAAGCCAATTTCTCACAAATGGCTGAATGGAATCTTCTGAAATTTTGTATGCTTGTAGAAGACCTTGAGCTGGTTCCAACGAGCTATTGAACTCTTGATTTGGTTCAGTGCGCACTGAGAAATGCCCCTCTGAAGTTGACAGACTTGGAGATGGTGACTCAGACAAAACCAGAAATAATGAATGTAACTCTTTCTATTAATTCACATGAATGTACTGAAGTAATTCGATGGCGTGCACCACACTGGACTCTCCTTCTCGAGAGCTCCACGACGATATGCTCAAAGTAGAAAATCGAGCTCTGGTCGCCACACACAGTACTACGCACAGATGTTGTAGAATACGCAGAAAACGCAGTACACAGGGAGCACGAAGACAGACTTCTTAGGTTTTACAAATGCGGTCGAACTTACAGTCTGTGACTGACCAGGCCACTATATGTTTTATTAAAGAACATATACAAAGAAGTGTCCGGTGGCCATTTGGCCTTTCACATGGACACTAACGGTAACAATCTCCCACTAAAGGCCAATATGGCCAGAGTAACTATGGGAGAAAAAAGAAAGAATGATAAAGAAAACCTGAGTGTAAGTATACAAACTATACCTCCCACCTGATGGGCATGTTACACAGTATACAAGTGACTGTGTAAGATCAAGAATCAAGTAACCCCCATCAAGTGACAACAGTGTCGAAAGCTATCCTGTGGTAGAGCTTTAGTCAAAGCATCTGCAGCATTATCTCAAGTGTGAACCTTCTCAAGAATAATGCTCTCAGTGGCTAAGCAATCTCTAATGAAGTGATACCTCACCTCAATGTGCTTGGTCTTTGCATGATAGACCGGATTCTTAGCCAAAGCAATGGCACTCTGACTATCACTGAGCAAGTGAGGTACATGCTGAGGCAAACCCATATCACAAGCAAGACGAGAAAGCCACAATGCTTCCTTACATGCCTCACTTGCTGCAACATACTCTGCTTCTGTGGTGGAAACAGCTGTACATTCTTGAAGACGAGATCTCCAAGAGATAGCACCTCCAGCAAAATGAAAAATGTACCCTGATGTAGACTTACGATTGTCTACACAACCAGCATAGTCAGAATCTGTGTAACCAATAATGGATGCTTTCCCTCTACCTAAGCATAGACACTTGTCCTTAGTGCCACTCAGATATCTCAAAATCATTTTGACCGCTTCCCAATGTTTCTTGCCAGGATTAGACATATATCTGCTCACAACTCCCACTGCAAATGCAATGTCTGGTCTCGTAGCTACCATAGCATACATGAGACTACCAACAGCAGACTGATAGGGAATTTTGGTCATGAATTCCTTTTCCTCGTCTGATTTGGGGCAGTCATCCTTGCTCAATTTCACATATGTGGGTAAAGGTGTACTCAATGCCTTTCCACCCTGCATATTGAATCGATGAAGTACTTTGGATATGTACTCACTTTGAGACAAGTATATGCATCTTTTACTCCTATCACGAGTAATGCGCATGCCAAGAATATGTTTGGCATCCCCCAAATCCTTCATATCAAATGTCTGACTCAACTTCTTTTTGAGAATTGACAAATCATAAGAGGACTTCCCAGCAATCAACATATCATCGACGTAAAGTATCAAGCATATCAAGCTGCCATCAGAACATCTCTTTGTGTAGAGACAATGATCCTCATTGCTCCGAGAATAGCCTTGGGACTTCATAAAAGCATCAAACTTTTGGTACCATTGTCTAGGAGACTGTTTAAGTCCATACAAGCTCTTCTTGAGCTTACAAACTAGACTTTCCTTGCCAGGAACTACATAACCCTCTGGTTGTTCCATATAGATCTCATCTGTAAGATCTCCATGCAAGAAAGCTGTTTTCACATCCATTTGGACTAGCTCTAAGTCCTCCATTGCAACGAATCCAAGCAACATGCGCAAAGTAGTCATCTTGACCACTGGGGAGAAGATTTCCTCAAAATCAACACCATGTTGTTGCTTAAAACCCTTTGCAACAAGTCGTGCTTTATATTTTGGAGAAGCACTATCTGATGTGAATTTCAGCTTATATACCCATTTACATGGTAAAGCTTTCCTTCCCTTTGGCAAAGGTACTAAGTCCCAAGTACCATTCTTGTGAATAGAATCCAACTCACTCTTCATGGCACGCTCCCACTTGACATGATCCTCTGTCTGCATAGCCTCTTTGTAGCAAGAAGGCTCACCGGCATCTGTTAGCATAACAAAATCTAAACCTGGAACATATCTATCAGGTGGATATGAGACACGTGCAGAACGTCTCAATGGTTGCTGAACAGGAACATGTGCAGACTGATCTGAATGGACATTCTCTTGAACATCCCTATGTGCAGCATTTTTATGCATGCTAACCGGAGGACTAGTATCCTCAAACACCACTCTTCTCACTTCAACCTCCTTAATCGGCTGTTTATGCATCTTAGACTCATTAAAAATGACATCACTACTTCTGATCACTGACCGTGTTTCAGGATCCCATAAGCGATATCCAAATTGTCCTTCTCGACCATATCCAAGAAAAATGCATTTCTTTGACTTATGGTCCAACTTCTGTCTAAGATTCTTGGGTATATGAACATATGCTTCACACCCAAAAACTCGAAGATGATCATAATATGGTGGTTTCCCTGTCCATAACTCTTGTGCCACTTTCAGACCTTTGGCAGTACTAGGTGAAAGGTTAATCACATGAACTGCAGTCAATACTGCTTCTGCCCAAAAACCTTGTGAGAGGTTTGCATGATGCAACATAGAGACTACTCTATCTTGAATAGTTCTATTCATCCTCTCAGCTACACCATTCTGTACTGGGGTATAAGGAGCTGTAAACTCTCTACGAATCCCTCTACACTGACAGAAAAGGCTGAATTCATGTGAGGTATACTCACCCCCATTATCTGAACGTAAAGCCTTAAGCTTAGTTCCTTTTTCAGTCTCAACTGAAGCAAGCCATTTTCTGAAAGTAGGGAATACATCATCCTTCGATTTGATAGGATATACCCAGACTTTTCTAGTAGCATCATCTATGAAAGTAACAAAGTAAAGAGAACCACCTAAGGACCTAGTGGGCATAGGACCACACACATCTGTATGAACAAGATCTAAAGGCTGAATTGAAGAGTCAATGTGCGTTTTATGCACATTTCTGGTTTGCTTTCCATATTGACAATGCTCACAAAATGAAAAATCAGAGAAAGATAACACAGGTAAGTAGCCAGAACGAGAAAGATTTTCCATTCCACTACGAGATATATGGCCCAAACGACCATGCCAAATACAAGCCATAGGCTGTTCAGTAACAGCTAACAAGTGTTCTTTCTGTGATACAAATAAAGGGTAAAGTGAGCCAACTTTCCTTCCTTTTGCAATAACCATATTGCCCTTTGATATACGAAAGGACTGAGCATAGAAGACCACCTTGTAACCAAGGTCATCAAGTTGACCAACTGACATCAAACTGCGTGATAACTGAGGTACATGGCGTACATTATGCATAGTAAATTTTGAACCGTCAATGAACTGCACAACCACATCTCCAATCCCCACAACATCACACTGGTAAGAGTCACCAAGTCTCACGGTACCAAGAGACTTTGCTGCATAATTAGAGAACCATTCTCTATGTGGTGTCACATGGAAAGAAGCACCAGAATCTAGCAGCCAGGTGTGGGAAAGAGAATCAGCCATAAGTGCCTCAGATGGCACAGTACTATCAAGTGTCAACACATCAGCATCATCAGAAATAGCATTAATTTCTTCAATCTTCACAGTCGAAGTAGATGGTGCAGGTAACTGTTTAACATGCCCATCAACATTCTGTCCTTTACCTTTAGCATTCTTTAATGCATAACAGTCTTTCTTCATGTGTCCTTTCTTATGACAATAATGGCATTCAATATCCCTCTTCCTTGATTTACTTCTGCTCTTATTCCGTTGACCATTCTTTTCCTTGTTCTTGCTCCTGCCACGTTGTTGATTCTTTCCTTGGTAAGAATCACGAACATTATATGCATCTCCACTCTGAGTGCCAACCATAGATTTTCTACGAATCTCCTCACTCAAGAGTGCTCCACATATGTCATCATAGACGAGTTTACCACCTGGTGCACTATTGCTAATAGCTGTGCAAAATGTATCCCATGATGATGGCAGGGTGCATAACAGCAATACTGCTTTCATTTCATTGTCCATATCCATTTTCTGAGCCTGTAACTGGGAGAATATGGCATCAAACTCATTTAGATGAGCAGCAACACTATCTGTGTCCTTCATACGAAGGTCGTATAATTTTCTCATCAGATATACTTTATTTGATGCCGTCTCTTTTTCATATGTATTGCATAACTTCTTCCAAAGCTCCTCTGCACTTTCACAGTCTAATACTGTAAAGTAAACATTATCTGCTAGGTGCAAGCGAATGGTAGACCTGGCCATTTCATCTAACTCATCCCAATCATCTTCATCCATGTCAGCAGGCTTCTTTGAAATCCCATTTACTGGCTTCCATTGCCTTCTTTGAATCAGCACATCTTTAATCTGATTCTTCCATAGAGCAAAGTTTGTGCCATCAAATTTTCGGATCTCAAAATGGTCTTTGCCCTGCAAGTTATAGCTCCTCCTCGGAACGCTAGCACTAGACCCTGATCCACCGGATGTGCCTGAGACCTCTGATGCCATGATCGTAGAGAACTGAATAGAATGATAATGGAGCTAGAAGAGTCCAAACACCAACAAATAAGTGTCTCAAGGAGTAAATCGACCACTATATAGTTGACTAAACCAAAAATCTGGAAAAATTTTGCCACAGTATCCTTTGCAAAATTAGCATATGACCAGTGTCAAAGTATCATAAAACTGCAAGTACTAACATGTCTACCTGCATAGTGAATCACTGACTCCATTGCATATAATCAGTTACCCAATAGAAGCCATCTAGGCTTATCGAGCACCTATGAACAACTATCATACATCTCCTATGGCGAGGCTGGGTAAGTCTTCCACCTGCATCACCGAAGAGACCCCGACATCTGGGTGTCTCCCAGTTAAGAAAACCTCACCACGACCCTCTTTATCAAACGTAAAAGGCTTTATGCAAAGAACGTAACCGCTATATCAATGCCCACATGGACGTACATAAGCGGTATCCACAGAAGCGTACATGGTTTGTATGTGCTCAATATATGCAGTACACTGAAAGGCTGAATACACAGCCCAAAAAACTAGCCAATAACACCTGCAAGTGTCTGTCAACTCTGATGTTTTAGGCTTTAAAAACCTGCATAAATTTGCAGCGACTGCTTCCACCAAAACTGAAAACCCCTCGAGAAACTTGTAGTTTTACGAGTGTGGCTGAAAATACAGCCCCAAAGGTTGATATTTATTGTCTGAGAAGTACAAGGAACACTCTTCTTGATGTTCTTGGACCTGTGTGAAGAGAACTACGTGCGAAAGTACTCCAAAATGGCTCCAAAAACACCCCAAAATTGCTTCAGAAATAGGCTTTAAAAGCAAAAATGAAGCTTTGAGGGACCAAAACTTGTTCAAGGTAATGCCAACCTTAGTCTTTCCCCTTCTTCAAACACCACAAGAGTGTAGCTTAGTGGCAAGATTGCCGCGGTTAAGCGAGCTCTGGGGGGAACAGTACTGGGATGGGTGACCTCCCGGGAAGTACCGGGAACCTCTATATTCCTTGATCGTTGAGGTCCTCCCTCGCGCGCAGCCAACGGCGCCAACGGTGACTTCGGTGACTCGGATGACAAGGTATGCCAAGGTCTATGCCTTGGTCGCCGCCTTAGTCGCCGCCTTAGTCGAAAGCCTGGGAGAAAAAGGTACAAAGCTTTTTGCCTCGAACTGCTCTGATACCAGTGAAGTAATTCGATGGCGTGCACCACACTGGACTCTCCTTCTCGAGAGCTCCACGACGATATGCTCAAAGTAGAAAATCGAGCTCTGGTCGCCACACACAGTACTACGCACAGATGTTGTAGAATACGCAGAAAACGCAGTACACAGGGAGCACGAAGACAGACTTCTTAGGTTTTACAAATGCGGTCGAACTTACAGTCTGTGACTGACCAGGCCACTATATGTTTTATTAAAGAACATATACAAAGAAGTGTCCGGTGGCCATTTGGCCTTTCACATGGACACTAACGGTAACATGTACAATCTCATTGGCTTGATAGATGTAGCCTAATGAGTTGGAGATGTGTAGGCTATGGTGTAGCACTCACTCTCTCTATAATCACAGATGTAAGCCTCGGGAATGATGATAGACTACCCGCGACTTTTCAAATGTAGCTTTTATAGAAGTTTGATGGTGATTTGAATTTGAAATTCAAACTAAGGCTCCCTAGAATCTCTCCTCTAAAAAGTAGGGAGATATTCTCTCCATTACAACATTCAAGTTTCCACAACTTTCTCAAGTAGGTGTGATTACAAAATATTCCAAGTCACAATGACTTTTACAATAAGTAAAAAAGTGAGAACTCATAAGCATGAGTTTCTATGGCTCAATCTTCAAGAATTAATCCAAGCTTTATGTGATGTCTTCAAGCTACAAATCAAAGCCAAGTGTGAAGGCTTGATTTACACCAACAGCTGCAAGGTGAAGAGAACTAGTGTTGTCTCCAAAGATGATTGGTGGCCTTGTATATAGGCCTAACTCTGTATATAGAAGCTTCAACCAGATAGCTTCTTGAGTGGCATTGGCTAGCCCTCTATACTCTGCTTCAGTAGATGACAAAGCTACTGTAGGTTGTTTCTTGGCTGACCAAGAAATAGGTTTGTCACCTGCAAAACATATGTACCCTGATGTGCTTCTCCTGTCATCCTTGTATCCTGCCCAATCTGCATCTGAGTAAACTTTAATATCAATATCTGATGTATATGGAAAGTACAAACCATGACTTTGAGTTCCTTTGAGGTACTTCAAGATTTTCTTTGCTGCCTCTAGGTGAGGTACCCTTGGTTTGTGCATGAATTGACTAAGCACACTAACTCCATATGCTATGTCAATTCTTGTCAAGGTAGCATAATTCAAACTACCTACCATACTTTGATATCCTGTGATGTCTTGTATTTCTTCCCCTTCATGAGCACTTAGCTTTAGGTTGACCTCCATTGGAGTAGTAGATACTTTAGCATCCTGCAAACCAAACTTCTTGACCATATCATGTACATACTTCTTTTGAGTGATGTAGATACCTGAATTTGTGTAGACCAATTCAAGTGCTAAGAAATACTTTAATAATCCAAGATCATTGATCTTGAATTCCTTCATCATCTGTCCTTTGATGTGTCTAATTCCCTGAACATCATTTCCTGTAATAATGATGTCATCAACATAGACACATAAATATATTACCTCTATACTACTTCTCTTTATAAACAGAGAAGTGTCTGCTTTACTCATCACAAATCCTTGGTCTTGGAGATAGGTTGTCAACCTGTAATTCCATGCCCTAGGTGCCTGCTTCAAACCATATAGAGCCTTCTTCAATTTACAAACATGATTTACCTTATTGGGGTCTTCATAGCCAGGTGGTTGTGACATGTAGACTTCTTCAGATATCCATCCATTCAAGAATGCATTCTTCACATCCAATTGGTACATGTTCCAATTTTTGGATGCAGCTACACTCACCAAAATTCTGATAGTTGGCATCTTGGCCACAGGAGAAAATGTCTCCTCATAATCAATGCCTTGGGTTTGTGCAAAACCCTTGGCTACCAACCTAGCTTTGTACCTATTTATTGTTCCATCTAAATTCTTCTTTAGTTTGTAGATCCATTTGGATCCTATTACTTTCATAGAGTATTTCTTGGGTACCAAGTCCCAAGTGTCACTCTCTTTGAGTGCCTGCATTTCTTCATCCATTGCTTCCTTCCATTCTGGTTTAGTGATTGCTTCTTCAAATGAACCTGGTTCTTCATTCAATAGATCCTTTGCAAGATATACAGAATGCTTGGTTACAAGGGAAGTATCATACCCATACCTAATAGGCTTCTTACTTTCTCTCTGAGATCTCCTCATAGCTTGAGTTGAGGATTCTGGTTTATCTTCTAGTTGCTTCATCTTCATCTTCCCTTTGGATTTCCAAGCCTTGAACTCCTCAAGATTTATTGTATCATCATCATCTGAGCTTGAATCTTCTTTCTGAATTGATTCCTCCTTGGTGAGTTTTGGAAAATCTTCTTCCATGTCATAGGGTAGACTCACTTTCCTGCATTCATTCTCATACCATGAGTCATTCTCATCAAAGATGACATCTCTGCTTACCTTGAAGCCTTTGTTTGTTGGGTTGTAGAATCTGTATCCCTTTTGGTTCAAATCATAACCAATGAAGATACATTTTTCAGCCTTAGGGTCTAGCTTTCCCCTTACCTGTGAGGGAATATGCACATATGCTACACAACCAAAGATTTTGCAATGATCCAGAGAGGGTCTCTTACCATGCCAAGCTTCATATGGTGTCATGCCATTAAGTGATTTGGATGGCAACCTGTTGATGAGATAGGTGGCAGTGGATACACCTTCTGCCCAAAGATAATTTGGCAACTTTTTTTCATTAAGCATAGACCTAGCTGTTTCTACTATGAGTCTATTCCTTCTTTCAGCTACCCCATTTTGTTCAGGTGAGTACCTTGTAGTAATCTCCCTCTTGATGCCTCTTTCCTGCAAGAAATCTTCAAATTCATTTGAGAAGTATTCTCCACCACCATCTGACCTTAGCTTCTTCAAATGTCTACCTGTTTGATTTTCAACTAGTGCAAGATGCTTTTTGAAACAATTAAATACTTCATCTTTATGTTTCATGTAGTATAAGACAGTCCACCTGCTATAGTCATCAATGAAGGACACATAGTACCTTGATCCAGATATGGATGGTTCCTTGCTAGGTCCCCAAACATCTGTATGCACTAACTCCAGATAATCTTCGTGCATGAAACCTATCTTGGTATAAGGCAATCTGTGTGACTTACCAAATTGACAAGCCCCACACTTGTATATCATGTGTTGCTTGGATACATTAGGTATCCCAAGCACACATTGATCCCTACTCATTTGCTTTAAGGTCCTCTCACCAATGTGACCTAACCTCTTGTGCCAAATTTCCAATTTTGATAGTGTTTGATCCTTGTAATTATACAAAGCAATATTCTTGGTGTCTTCTAGCTCAAAAGTAAACAATCTACCTGATTTTTCTCCCTTAGCTATCCTTCTGAATCCATGTCTTGGATCCTCCATGTATGCTCCATGTTGTGTGAACCTGACCTGCAAACCTTTTTCCACAATCTGACCTACACTCATTAGGTTCTTGGTGATTGTTTTTTTTTTAATATAAAGGAAGTTCGGCAATAGCCTACTCTCCCGGTGTACCTTTGGTTCTTGGTGATTGTTGGAACATACAATACTCTGCTCAATAAATTCTGATTACCATCACTAGTTTTGACATTGCCTACTTTAACAACTGAATGTTTAGTGTCATCACCTGTCTGCACTTGATGCTTGCCTTTGGGTTCTTCCAAATCAGAAAGTAATGCCACATTGCCAGCTACATGATTAGAGCAACCTGAATCAATATAGAATAAGTGATCATCATTGATACCTGACTTAGAAGTCATATTCATGATCAATAAGGAGTCATCTTGTTCCTCTGCATAGTTGTTGTAATCTCTTCTATTTCTGAATCCACCTTGGTAATTTCCATTGTGGTTGTTGTTGTAATTGTTGTTGTATTGATTGTTTGTAGCTTTGATGTTGGTTGAATCTGCCTCTGCCTTGAGAGTATCCACCTCTTGAGTAGCCTCTTCCTCTCTGATTCTTGTAGTTCTTGTAGCACTCATCTGTGGTATGATTGGACAATCCACAAATGTTGCATGGTGATGAGTTGTAGGGTCTCCCCCTACCTGACTTACCTCCTCTGCCACAAATGTTGCATGGTGATGAGTTGTAGGGTCTCCCCCTACCTGACTTACCTCCTCTGCCCCTACCTCTTGAAGATCTACCTCTCCCTGCATAGTTTGCTTGGGAGGTAGAGCCTTCTTCATCAACCTTCTTACTTTTACCCTTATCTTTTACCTTCTTATCAGTATAAAGGGCAGAGGGGTTGTTACCTTTTGATTGCTCTCCATTCTTTGTGATCTTTGCTTCATGTGTAAAGAGTTATCCAATCAGAGTTGTTAGATCAGGTGCTTGGATGTCCATGTATAGGTCCATTGCTGTGGTAAAGCTCTCCCATTTGTCATCTGCCTTTAGTCCATTGATTACTTGTCTGACTATTTGCTCTTCCTCAATCTCCTCTCCAACACTTGCAAGTTGGTCTGCAATGTCTTTGACCTTAGTGACAAAATCTGAAACTGATTGCTTTGATTGCTTCCTAAGGGTGGTGAATTCAATCCATAGTTGATTCTTTCTGGCCCTTGTACTTGATGAAAAATATGTTGACAAGGTTTCCCAAGTCTCTTGGGAAGTTTTGCAATTCCTTACATGAGGTAAAAGGAAATCAGAAATAGAGTTAAGAAGGTATGACCTTGCCAAAGAATCTTTTGCACACCATTGGTTGAGCCTCTCATGTTCATCCTTTGTAGGTAGTCCTCTAGTTTTAAATGAGGGCAATTCCTCATCTCCTGATATGTATCCAAATAAACTCCTTCCTTGTAGATAGGTCTTCATTCTCAATGACCAAGCTTGGTAGTTGTTCCTGTCCAATTTGTCAATGAATGAAGGAAATCCATCACCCATGATTACCTTATTTGCTCTGATACCACTGTTGGGAGTGATGGTTGGATGCACTCAAGAAATGAGTTGGTGCTGCTAAACCTGCTTCACACCAGCCCTCCTTTGATTCCAGAAATGCTTAGTAGACTCCTTGAGCTTCCAAATGACACCAAAATATGCTATATGTACTTTGGAAATGATTTGAGTAATGATTAGATCAAAACAGATGAGTTTGCACTTCACTAGTCTTGAAAACTTTCTAATTCTGTAATGATACCTGCTCAGTGTTATGCTCACTGTGACCAGCACACTTGAAATTGAAACAATTCCTTTTGGGGGTATTAAAGTACCTTAGTAAGCTACCAATTGCAAGTGGAATCACTCAAATTGATAAACCATACACTGAGAAATAAGTTTAGCAAAATTATGATTACTCCCGACTTTTTAGGAGAGTTGCAGAGATAGACCAGTGATGACTTCGAAGCCAATTTCTCACAAATGGCTGAATGGAATCTTCTGAAATTTTGTATGCTTGTAGAAGACCTTGAGCTGGTTCCAATGAGCTATTGAACTCTTGATTTGGTTCAGTGAGCACTGAGAAATGCCCCTTTGAAGTTGACAGACTTGGAGATGGTGACTCAGACAAAACCAGAAATAATGAATGTAACTCTTTCTATTAATTCACATGAATGTACAATCTCATTGGCTTGATAGATGTAGCCTAATGAGTTGGAGATGTGTAGGCTATGGTGTAGCACTCACTCTCTCTATAATCACAGATGTAAGCCTCGGGAATGATGATAGACTACCCGCGACTTTTCAATGTAGCTTTTATAGAAGTTTGATGGTGATTTGAATTTGAAATTCAAACTAAGGCTCCCTAGAATCTCTCCTCTAAAAAGTAGGGAGATATTCTCTCCATTACAACATTCAAGTTTCCACGATTTTCTCAAGTAGGTGTGATTACAAAATATTCCAAGTCACAATGACTTTTACAATAAGTAAAAAAGTGAGAACTCATAAGCATGAGTTTCTATGGCTCAATCTTCAAGAATTAATCCAAGCTTTATGTGATGTCTTCAAGCTATAAATCAAAGCCAAGTGTGAAGGCTTGATTTACACCAACAGGATCCATTTGGGTTTCAACTTGTTGTTTTCAAGGAGATAAATACAGTGATGTATAAACGGTGGAGATCTCCTATCTCGGGAGATTCTTTTACCTAGGAGAAACAAGGATTTCTCGATCGACCATTCCTTAGGAGTTTGGCCAAAATTGATAGCACATCGCTCCCTCCAAATCTTCCAGAGAGTCTCACCTCTGATGGCATTCCACAGTCTTGATGAGCAGCCGACCGCCTCACCCAACATCACCTATTGCCAGTTGATTTGGTTTGTGAGTCTCAATACTCAGATCACGTGACGCCAAATAACATGGGACTTGGGGCAGTCGAAGAACAGGTGATCTAAATCTTCGATGCACCGATGGCAACGCTTGCACCGATGGCGGCACACCACAGATTTTGCTAGCCCTTGCATTGTACCAGATACCTTTATGCAAGATCTGCCACATGAGAATGGACTTTTTGACCTCAATTAGGGGGTGCCAAATAGACATGAATTTTAGTTCCCACCGAAGTTTGGTCCAAGAAAGGCACCATCTCTTGTTAAGAGTGTGGTGAACATCTAAATCCTCTTTGAAGTTGGGGGTTCTGAATAGCTTCTTACCATTGCTCCATTTGAGGCCCTCCAGGCAAGGGAGATCCTATCCACAGAGAAGGCGGGTAGTTGAGCGGTCCCATGCTAAACACCTGCTTTGAAGAAGAGTCCATTCCTCAAAGGTAACTCTAAGTCTCGGATCCAATTCTTCGAGCCTAATCCACTGGCTGGTCTCTTGTTTCCAAAGTTGTTTCCACTGTTTGAACCCCTTGTTCCATAATCGCTTTGTAGTTTGGAGGTTCCAAGACTCCACCCCCTAATGTCGTTGATCGGGAACCAAATAGAGTCATTTTGTCTTATCCGAACCACCCACTTCCACTCATCACTGATTTTGATGAACTGTTTGGCCTTGTTCCAATTCTTCCATAAGGAACACACGAGGCTAGAGCCTTTAGGGGACACCGGGTGGGGGGAGAACAAAAGCGTGAGAATCCCTATGTCCTTCCAACCAGGATGGCCAACTAAGGTAAGGTCTTCCGTGTTTCTGAAGATCAATTTAGCCCAAGAGGACTCCCTATTGCTCCAAGCCTTGATAAGCCACTTTGCCGCGAGCTTGTCAGCCAACCCAATAATATCCAAAATTCCCAAGCCCCCTGAGTCTTTAGGGCTAGTGCAAGTTTCCCATTTGATTTTGGCAATCCCCCTCCTGTTGGGGTCCCCAATCCAAAGGAAGTTTCTGCAGATTCTTTCCACTTTGGCCAAGTCTTTCTCCTTAGGTCTCCAACACGAGATAAAGTAAATAATTGTAGACAGCATAAATGTGTTAACAACCATAGCACGCCCTGCCAAGTTGACTTGCATACCTTTCCAATGACTCAACTTGCTATCCAACTTGGAAAGCACCCAGTTCCAGCATTGGTCCATTGAGATATCGAATCCCATCGGAATGCCAAGGAGACGGAAGACTTGACCGCTAGGGATAACTTGACACCCTTGATCCACCAACAATTGGGGAGTAGGTCCACTGATTGCTCTAAAAGCAGTTTTAGCATGGTTGATTTTTGAACCTGACGCCACACAAAAGGTGTCCAGGCACCACCAAAACACCTCAATGCTGTTTATATCGTTATGCACAAAGGCATTCATGTCATCAACAAAAAGTCTTGCCATCATTTGGTCGTGATTTAGAGGTAGGGAAAGACCCTTGAGATTGCTAGCGTCCATGTGATGCTTTAATAGGCAACTGAGTCCATTCGAGGCGATAGCGAATAGTAATGGAGCGAGAGGGAAGCCTTGCCTAATTGATCTTTTTAAACGAATGGGCTCAAAGAGCTTACCGTTGATATTTATTCTAGTTGAAGCATTTCTGAGAAGAGTGGAAACCATCTTCGTGAACTTTTGGCTACATCCAAGGTTTTCAATGATTGAAGAATAAAGTCCCATTCCAATCTGTCATACGCTTTGTCGAAGTCAATCTTAATGAATACCAAATCTTGAGCACACTCCTCAACAAAAGCAAGGCCTTCCCAAATATCGACAATTGCTTCAAGTATAGATCTACCTTTGATAAAATCTTTCTGGTCCTCACACAGCCATGACTTTAAATGACAAGAGATTCTGTTGGCAATAACTTTTGCAATTATCTTGTATCCTGTTTGGAGCATGGTAATCAGACGCCAGTTTTCAATTTTGTTCTTATCTCCCCTTTTGTGAATTAACTTGATGACGCCATTATTAAGACACTCAGGGAGGGCACCGAATGAGAGAGCCTCTTGCCACACGAGATGTAGTGGGGTGGCCACCTCATGTTTGAAGGACTTGAAAAACTCATTGGTGAGGCCATCCGGACCCAGACTTTTCCCATTGGGAAGGGCATCAATAACCTCGATAATTTCATTCTCGGAGATGTTAGCATCCAGCAGAGCAATCAAGTTCTATGGGATTCTGGTTTGAGCAACCCTTGAGATGGTTGCCATGGAGTCGCGCCTATGGGGGGAAGGAGGAGTCGAGACCCCGAGAAGATTGGTAAAGTGCTCGACGATGATAGATCTATTCTCCACTTCCGTGCAGCATTCAGTTCCATTGTTATCAACCAATAGGGGAATGGATTCCCTAGCTTGTTTCCTTTTGATGATGTTACACATCTCTTTCAATGGTTTGTCGGCCTTCCCTGCCCACCAGTCTTTGAAGAAAATTTGAAGATTTTTACTTTGAACCTCCTCCTCTAATCTTAGTCTTCCCCTGATTTTCAAAAGACCTTGTTGGAAATGTAACTTACCTTTGTTCACTTCTTCTTCAAGCCGTGAGAGCCTCCGGTACACCGTTTCTCTTCTTTTTTTTCGGATATCTCTTATAGCCTTTTGAGTCTTGATTAGAATTTTTCGAGTCCTTTCCATTGCGCTTCTCCAACACTTAGCCGGTTCATTACAGTAAGCAAAGGCTTCCGCCCACACCTCAGAAATTTCTTGGTGGACAGAGGGGAGGGAAAACGATGTCTGACAAGCATGAAACCAAGGGGCTTTCTGGAACATGGGAATTGGTTTGAAAGACAGAGTAATCGGGTAGTGGTCCGAGATAATCAGGTCCATGTGTTGGGAAATCGAAGGAATACCCCACTGAAGGATGGTGTTCTGATCGATGTAACATCTATCAAGTCTTGCTTTTCTCAAAGAGTCTGTCCATTGGAGATTTGACCAGGAGAACCCCTTCATGTCTTTCACCTCAACCAGGTCGAGATGGAGCTCGATTTTATCCCATATCTCTTTCTCCTGACCATCAATAATTTTTCCTTTGTTATTCCATCGGTCCTCAGGAAACTCAACCATGTTGAAGTCCCTACAAATCAGAACGTTATGTGAAAGGGAGTCGAGGGAAGCCCAAGTATCCATTCTATCTGCTTCTCCATTAGGGGCATAAATTGAGACCACAGTGAATGGGAAAGGGAGCCCGATAGAGGCAGCAATCCAACGATGATTCCAACCTTCAAAAGTCGAGGTCACATTGCCAGACAAGGAGTGACTAATTCCGATAGAAGCACCCCCCGTCCCCCTAGGGTGAGAAGTGGAGAACCAAAGGTGGTTCGGAGAAATGCATTTAAGCCGTTACTGGAGATCCTCTCCATTGATTTTAATCTCTTGTAAGCAAATAAAGTCAGGGATGAAGCACGTCTTTGAACCACTGGCCAAGAATCGCAGCTCTTGACGGGTCAGACAGACCCCTGACGTTTAGTGATGTGAATTTCATTAATGATGGTTGCCCTCTTTGAGGGGAGGGACCCGATCTTTTTTCTTCTTGTGGTCTTCTCTTTTCCTCCCAGCTTCTTGACTTAGGATCCTACTCTTGAGGGGGCTCTTCCAAGGCATGCCAGAAGGTTGTTTTCCTTTAAGCTTTGACTTTTGTTGCGGTAATCTTGGAAAGCATACCGGAAGGGTAGGACCAAGAGAGGAGCTTTCACTGTCTGGGTTGTCTTCATTGCTAGTAGTGAAGCCTTCCTCTTTGCTCGTGGTGTAACCTTCTTGGCTGTCTTCTTTGCTGGTAGAGCACCCAAGGGTATTATCAGTGGGGTCTTCTTCAAAGTGGTTGTCCCCTGGGAAGTCGAGCTCATTGATCTCTTTTTCTAGGTTACAGTATATGTTATTCGAGGGGGCAATTGTCGTGGCATTCCTTGCTGTTGATCTTCGAGAGCTAACTTTCCTCCTGCGTCTTACTTCAGTGAATCCTTCTGAATCCGTCTCAACAATGCGAGTTCCCTCTTCTTCCTCCATCGGAGGGGGATGACCCCGAGTGTCATCTTGGGGGAAAGGATCCAGGGTCCCATATGGTTTACGCTTGTTTTCATTGGTACTTTTCTTCAGGGGGCAGTCTTTGATCCTATGACCTTGATGCCCGCACCGGAAGCACGCGTTTGGCAAATTCTTGTAAGTAACCTCTTGTGTCCAGGTCTTACCATCTCCACTGTTTATGGAGATTTTCGAGGGAAGGACCTGGTTCAGGTCTGTTTCAACGTAGATCTGTGGATGCCATCTTGCATTGAAAGAATGTTGAGCACCATCGTAGATTAACCCCCCAACATCCTCTCTTGAGGCCATCGGGCGATCGATCGGTGAGACGATTTCACGAAGAAATCCATACAGAAAGAAAGGTAGATTGGGAAGCTCCACCCAAAGCGGGTAACCAAGAGGCTTTGATCTGTTCGGAACAAAGTCTGGGGTCCACTTAAAAAGGCAAAGGGTGGACCGGCCCACTTGCCAAGAGTCGGCTTGCAGGGCTTGGAAAGCCATCTCTTCGTTCTCAAATACTAGAAGCAGGTGATTCACCGGCAAGAATTGACATTTGCACACAATTAGGCCGCGCGGGAACCACTCCTTGCGAAGCCAAGTTCTCACACTTTCAAGAGGGGGCCTAGGGCCAAACATTTGACCGATCAGGCAAGTTTTCATCAGTTCTTCTTGCTTTGCCGCCACAGACTCCTTGCATAAAGAGACAACTGGTGGTGCGACGTCCACTGGGACGGAATCCATCTCAAGGGGGCACACGGATTGAGGGGGAGCCACATTGTTCATGACAAACGAGGGAATAAGGGTCGGCATCTTAATGACCAAAATCCCCCCCCCCCCAAACCACTTTGAATCTGCTTTCTCCTTTCTAGAAGAGCTCCTTTCTACTCACTAAAGGTTCCATAATTTCCTTTTCTCTTTTTTCCCAAATTTACAAGATTATCTTGGCCTCCCTCAGTGGGTATATTATGAGCTTTTGAAAATGGACGATATATCAAATGTTTTAAGTTGCAAAGAAAAGAAGCTCGATGCACCAATGTAATCACCAATTAAATCTTGATGCAATCTTAGAAACCTTCTTAATTTTAACTGTTCTCATGCTTTGAAGTTTTTAAATTTGTTTTTTTTTCTTCCAATTGCTTTATCGAAAGACGATCCCCTTTTCTGCTTGAATCCCTGACTTAATCACTGAATAGATGCAGCTTGATATGCGAATATTCAGCATATCAAGCTGCATCTATTCAGTGATTAACTCAGGGATTCAAGCAGAAAAGGGGATCGTCTGTAGAGCAATTCTATGCAGAAAAAGAGGCAAGCTAGTAATGGGAAATTATTAACTTCTGATGTAGGCGCAATGTGTCATTGCGCTTAAATGAAAAGAGGGATAATTGTGTGACCTACCTAAAGGTTTGGTGAGAGGAGGTGGAGATCTCGAGGGCAAAGAGCCTTTGGTATGAGGAACTTTGCAATGGGAAACATCTATGGAACTATAAAATTGTTGGAGATGCGTCGTCTTGTTTTGTCTTCTTCTCGTGTGCCAAGAGCAAAAACAAAAAAGAAAAAAAAAAAAACGGAAGAGGACATTGAGGAGGCAGTCGATACGTCTATTAAATACTCATCTTTGAAATGCTTTCTACATTCGCTCCTTTCAATGTAATGAAAGCTTTTGTTAAAAGAAAAATGTACGGCAAGAGATAGACACTTTTGCAGAATAAGTATTGTTATGTAAAAGTTCACAGGTTTGCACGATGGTGGTTGGTTAGTGAGCGAATACTCACTTATTAGTTAATGGCTGGTCATGGAATGGGTTTAGGGAGTCTAAACAGTTGAAATCAGTTATAATCTTGTCTAACCTTTGTTTTGTGAAATATCGAAGAGAAATAT
>CM035408.1:125563488-125628488 GCA_020310875.1 Ceratopteris richardii
CTTTATCTCTCTCTCTCTCTCTATCTATCTCTCTCTCTATCAATAGAGAATAAAACAATCCCTTACAGGTATGCGGGGAGGGGGGTTGGGGGGGAGGGAGGGTGGAGGGGGGGCAAAAAGAGAGAGAGAGGGAAGAGCGAGATTAGAGAGAGGAGGGAGAGGCTAGAGAGAGCATAGAGAGAGATTAGAGAGAGTAGAGAGAGGTTGAGAGAGGGATTTGTTTTGGAAATAAATAACAAAATAATAGAAAAATCAGCCGCCATCTTTTTTATTCGAAAAAGAATCACAAAATAGATAAAAATCCAATTAAAATCCAAAAAATTCAAAAAAAAAAAAAAAAAAAAAATTCTCAAAACATTCCCTAAATTTCTAGACCATTGATCCCACTCAAAACCATAGAGAGCTTTCCTTTTTCCTCAATTTTATCAAGAAAATTGACATTGCAAAAAATAAAAAAAAAATTAAAAAAATCTAAAACTACTAAAAAAAATTCAAAAAAAAACTAGAAAATTGTTCATGCAAAGGGCTACAAAATGGCTTGTGATTTTCATAAAAACCCAAAGAAAAAGTATGAAAATGGATAAAAACTAATAAAACTTAAGCAAAAATAATTGTACGAGAAGGCTATGTACAACCTGGACAAATTTTGCAAGTTCCAGGTGATCCAGAAATCTTCACTTGTGTTGATGATAGGCCTTGGGCACTGATATGATGACTAATTGAAACTCTTTGCCCTCCATAATCTCGAATTGTACAACACTTCATTTGATCTATCTTTCTTTTGGGCACACTAACCATTTGATAGGGCCACCCTCAATCCTTCATGGGAATAATCTTTCCAACATACTCTATTTCAACTATTGTGTGATTTAATCTACAAAATTTTATTTTTATTGTTCCAGCTTCTTCAACCAATGGAATCCTCTGTTTTCCGAGACTTGCAGGTACTCCTTCCACATCCTTGTAAAGCCCTGCACTTACTACCATAAGAATTGACATAATAGATGATATCCATACCAGTATCCATAACAAAGTGGCCATTGATATAGAATTTGAAGTAGTTTCATCACTATTGCACTTATTTTTTTTCCTTTTCGTCTCTCTTCTATGGCTTTTGCCTGGTTCACTTGAATCAGAAACCTGAATATGCTCCTCTTTTTCTTCATAGACTTCATCTCTACTTGAGTGGTTTGGAAAAATTCCATAGTAGGAAGATGGTTCTTTTGCATGGAGCCAAGGCAACATGTTTTCTTCTTCATATAAATTTTATTCTTCATATAGATCTACCTCTGGGTTGTCCAACAATTCTTCTTCCATACAAATACTAATTGTCTACATGATGCTCATATGTCTTTGGTTGTCTGGTCCTTCTTCTAAAAGTATTTGCTGCAACTCTTTTCCCTCTTGCTTTACCCACATTGTGTCTTTATCCCACTCATGTAGCACATTGGCATGCCTTAACCAAGGTCTCCCAATCAACCAGGGGAAGCTTCCTTCTACCTGTGGCAGCCTTAGAACAACAAAATCTAAGTTAAATATGGTACCTTGTATCTCGACTGGGACTCCAGGGACCACTCCCATAGGCCTTAGTATGCTTTGGTCTACCAATGTTATAGTGAAATTGGCAGGTCTTGAAGGTTGTATTCCAATCTTTCTCATGGTATGTTCAAGCATCAAGTTAATGCCAGACCCGCCATCTACAATAACTAACTCATGTCTTCTGATAGTGACTGTTAGCCAAGGGCTCTTATAATCTGTGGGGGGGGCTTCCCCTATAGTTCTATCTTTATGCATCACAATGGTCTTTGCCACTAAACTTGTTGTGGAAGCCTCATCAATTATCTGCAAGAGCTCTGATGCGAATTTCACATCCATCTTTATTAAACAAAAATACTGACCTCCTTTTTCATGGACTTGAGTAGTCTTGAAGCTTTTGGTTCCTTAAGAGCATGGGCTTTATTTGACTTATCAAAATCCTCATGAGCCCTACTAAATGCATCTCCAATGTCATCACTAGTACCTGTGAGATCTTCTTTTTGTCTTGTATCTGCACATGTGTTGGCTTTGCCTTCAGATGTCTCTTTCTCTTTGTTCAGTCCATTAATACCTGACTCTTGGCCTATTTGTAATTGAGCCTTCCCCTTGCTTCTTGTATGCACTACAAAAGATTCAATTTCTTCTAACTACACCACTCTGGTAGATAGTGATGGAACATTGACTTTTGCACATAGAAATCATTTGAATGTGTGGCCTAGATGAAGATGCCTGGTTCTTAGGACAACAATTAGTATAATGGTCTTTGGCCTTTGGCAATTCTTGCAGAGGGGGGGGGGGCGAGCATCTTTTGACAGAGTAAATTTCCTCTCGTAGTGCCCACATTCTCCACACCTGAAACAAATAATTGGCCTTCTAGGCCCAAAATTACTCTTAGGCCATTGGTTATAATTGTTACCTTGAGTGGGTGTTATTTCCATCACATTAGTTGGAGGTTGGGCTTCACCTTGTGCCCAGTATGGTTGTGTAGGCATCCCTCTTGAATGAGACTCTTGGCCCTCATGCCCAACTTTCTTGCATAACTGGCAAGTTACACTTAAAAGTGGACATTCACTTACCACATGACCCTGGTTGCTCCACATGGTGCACCATAACCCATTTTTGATGCCACCTCCCCGGAGTTCCTCTAGCTCTTGTCTAAGCCATGCCAACTCTTCTGCTTGGGTTTCCTCTTCTTTTTGTAGCTTTAGGGCGTCAATTTCTCACCTTAGTTGAGTTACTGCACTTTCCTCCTCTTTGTGGGGTTTATTCCTCTTCAAGCTCTCAAGCTCTTTCCTTAGCTAAATTACTGGGTCCTCAGGTTCTGTAGGATATGATAAACTGGAAGAGCTTGTCCCATACTGATGCCTAATTTGCTCCAACCTTGTGGCTATACTCTTCTAGTGTTGTTGTCTGTAACACTAACTCCTTTATTTTACATTGTGTTGATATTGGAAGTGGTTTAGCCAGCCACTTCTTGATGAAAAAACTATGGGAAGGGTCTGGCAATTTAGCCATCAATGCCTTGGCTCTAGTAACAAATTCTTGAAAGGTCTCCCCACGACCTAGTCTTAGATTTTCTAACTCTTCAATAATGTTTTCAGTTGTGTTCCCTTGTTGGAATTATGTCCTAAATGCTTCCTTCATCAAGTCCCATGTGGTGAAATGGTTGTCGACAAATTGACTAAACCATTTGTTTGCTAGCCCTTCTAATGTTGTAGGGAAAAGAATAAAAAATGCATCTTCTCTTCTCATCAGACCCTTTGTCTTGCATAAGGCCAAAAATCTCCTAATGTGTTCATCTGGTTCTTCTCGTGCTAATCCCCTGAAAGATGGAAACTTGATATTTAATCTAGAGAGTAAAGTTTCCAAGTCTACATGTGTTTTCATATTCTTTATTGATGATGTCGATGACAGTGGACTAATTGATCTTCAAATAACCTTCCTTCTTATTGCTTTGCAAGGGACCCTCAAGGTTTGAGACCGGGTTGCAGTCATGAGCTGCTTATACTCCTCTTAGGCTAAGAGAATTCCAATAGGAAAAAGATTACCTCTTAAGTCAGTACAGTACTATTGGTACACTTGCACTCTTCAACACTTTGCAAATATTGCTTCTCCTATGCTCAAACCTCCTTGTGGTCCCATCGTGCATGCCAAATTTTGTTGGGGGATTCTTGTGCAGAAAGGGACTT
Source organism: Ceratopteris richardii (assembly GCA_020310875.1). Classification (NCBI taxonomy): domain Eukaryota; kingdom Viridiplantae; phylum Streptophyta; class Polypodiopsida; order Polypodiales; family Pteridaceae; genus Ceratopteris; species Ceratopteris richardii. The sequence continues at coordinate 125,567,214 of CM035408.1, forward strand.
GAGTGTTTGTAGGAGAAGGAAGAGGGAGAAGAAGATAAATACAGACACCAGAAGCTTCTACAGATTGATTATGAAGAGAAAATTACAATGATGATGTCTAGCACAAAGCCAAATGCTCTCTGTGCATCACATAATCCCAAATAGTACACAATCAAACAAGGTTACAAAATACCCAAGGTTCTTTTTGCCGTCGACCTTCTCTGCACCAGACCTCCACCTTCTCCAAGAGCTTGCACTTGTGCACACCTTGCACTCAAGCTTCCAATAGGGGAGGAGGGATGGACAACTTCTATAGACACACACACAGCTTCAATGGGACCTTGTGACCCTTAATTGCTTGCTTAGCACTCTTCTACACACACCTAATTCACACTTCTTGCACACTTTGCACTTGCTTCTCTACATCACACACTCTCTAAATGTCTCTTGCTCCTCTCTCTCTCTCTCTCAGTTTAGTCTATGCTCACCTTGCTTAGTCTAACTAAGAATAATGCATGCCTTGAGTTGAGTGTCGGTTCACGTACATACGCTCCTAACTCATAGAGTATCTTGGAGCTCACTTTTATGTCCCAAGATTGTCTCCAAATGAGTGCAGCCAATGAATCCCTATTTTGTCATGTAGTGACTTTAGGACAATAACAAAATTTTAAATGGGGGGGCATACTTTCACTTTTGTGTATGCTTCCTCTTCAGATGACTTCACATTTTGCCCTTCAATTCTTCAAATGTGTACCTAAGAGAGGGTTCACCTGAACCTTCCAAACACTTTATAAACCCTTTGAACCTTAGAGAAATTACAAAATGACAATTTGCAACCTACATCCAACTTTCTACGAAACATAACCTTTGTGAATAAATTGATTATGCACTATCTGTGCACTTTGACAACTCAACTTTGAACGCTTTTACCTTGACCATGTTGACTCTTGCCCACTTTGACTTTGAATATTTTGACTTTAACCATGTTGACTTTGACCAGTATGACTTTGATAGGCTCAACACTTTACTAGAGTCTAAGACTATGTACATCCTCTCTGAATCATGACCCAAATGGGTTTCTTTTCCTACGTTATCTGGGTCCTTGAGTTCATACACTGGAAACTCATTCTTGATGTGAGCTTTGCTTGACCTAAACTTTCCAAAAAGCTTCCTCAATAGCTTCATTTGCATATATATCTATGGTCTCATTGTCTTGGGGTATCTTGTTGTTATATGGGAGCATCAACTGAGGGGGTGTAAGAATCACTGTTTATTTTTTTATTGCATGGACTCACACATCAGTGCCATGTGGCACTCATGTGTGAAGCCACTTGGGAGATCCATTTCATGATTTGAGAGAGAGAGGGTTAATGTGAATGAAATGTGGCTGGAAGGATTATATTAGCATTAATCTCCATGTATTTTTTGCTATGAAAGTCTAGCAAATGTATTCTTCTTCCTACCTCAAACTTTGTGCCTGCTACATTCCAAAATGAATAAACTCATCTAGATTTAGATATGGCATTGGTATCAGAGCAGGGCATCATGCGAACCATGTGCAATAGAAGCTCAGATAAGTGTTGCACAAGGACAACCTAAAGGATATTAAGCACCGTTTCCACCAAGGACTACATAGCCATGTGCACGGAGAGGCCAAAGGGGCTTCTCCCTCCATCCTTCTTGGATGAAGAACAAGAAGTGAATATCCTTTTCGTATCATCCCGAATGTTCCACTAAAGTGGTCTATGTGGGATAATTGCCTTCCCCCACATGTGTTTACACATGAGGAAGATCCAAACTCCTTCTCTTCGGGAGGTAAATAATTGAAGGTTTATTCAAGTTTTTTTTTAGAATGCCAATACCAAAACTCAATGAATTATCGAGCTTGGGTACAAACCAATTATATGCACATGTATGATGGGATGTCAAGGATGGGTTGGGGTGAAAAAAGGAGAAGAAAGGCCTCATGAACATAGATTTTGGAGGTTGCAAAGTAGCCTCTCCAACATGATTTTCATTTCACCTTTCGACATCAACTGATGAACTTCCACGAGCCATACTTTGGGGTTTCAAGATCCAGTCGAAGACATTTTTTTGTCATATTTTGAAGCTCTTCTAAGATTTTCTCAAAATAAAAGAATGCTTGATTTGGAGAACTATTACTCTTTCAAAATCTCTCTACAGTGCTTCAACAAATACTTGGCAACCACTTTTGGGCCTCATTTTCAACCATTTGCATCCAAATCTACTTATAGCACTTAGATTGGCATCATAGCTTTGATGTACAGGTGTAGGAACACTTTTATTTGAGTAGTGATGATTGGGAAGGATAAAAAATCGATCAATTCTACTCGGTTTCGGTGTTTGGAGCTATTGCCGCTTATGTTTGGGATCATTTTCATTGTTTTTTGCTACTAAGACCGTCATTGGACCAAGCACACATTTCAAATTTTCATTTGGGCGTGGTGAGGAGTGCAAATTAGAGCCTTAAAACTTGCAAGATCACTTCAAAATCGCTGTAAAAGGCTTGGATTATATCAAGGAAGTGTTCTAGTTTCCTTTTTCTCTCTTTCTTGCTTTATAAAATTCACTTGCATCTATTCTAAACACTCTAGCTACTTAATTGGAGGGGGCAAAACATGGAAGCTAAGGGAAAAAACCTTTAGAACATACCTCTCCACCTAGGGAGAAAAATCCAGAGGATCTAGACCACAAAATGAAAGAGGTTGAGCAAGAGCAAGAGGTTGGGCAAGAAGAGGATTATTCCTACATGGAGCTTTATGATGAGTTTGTGTCGTAGAAACATTTCAATGAGCTCAAAGACCAAACCCTCATGTTAGACCTAGGAAGGAAAGAGAGATTCTTACTCTTCATGCTATTGATATGACTAGGAAGGATATCCTCCTTCCTGGCAAACACAAAGGGGAGAGTTCTAGCGAGACTCCTCTCTTGAAAGACCTCAAGCAACCAACATTTATAGGGGATGAGGATGAGAGGAATAAGGATTCCATCAACACTTTCTTGCAAAAGTGGAATGGCTTGCATCAATTGAAGGGCACCCCACTTGAGCACCATGTTCAAGAAGCAATTTTCTCGCTTGGCACACATGCTCAAAAGTGGTGGATGAGTCCCAAGTAGGCAAATTCCATCCCTATAGACTAGACTCAATTAGAAACTCTTTTCTTGAAAGAGTTTCTTCTTGAGAATGAGGAAGAAAGGAATTGGGATGAGTGGGATAGGATTACACAGAGAGGTACACCTTTATATATCTACATATCCCACTATAGGGAGATCATACAATAACTTAAGGGGTTAGATTACTTTCGAAAGACTAGAGGGTTTTTAAGGGGCTTAGTTAAGGCCACTAAGAGAGAGGTGAGAAGAAACCTGCCAAATAACTTTGAAGAGGCAATGAAATATGCACATATCTATGGTGACCATTATTGTCATCAATACACTCTTATGGAGATGGATCAGCTCCTCAAATCTATTAGTACATACTAAATTCAAGAAGAAAGTAGTTACGGGAAAAAGCAAAATGTTCATTAAGAAACAAAGGTCACAAGAGCCCAAGTTACCCACTGAACAATATGAGAGGGCCAAGAGAGAAAACCTCTGTTTTAGGTGCCCATCTCCTAACCATGCACAATGGAACTATCCACTTCAGAAGGGGAAATATAGGAAAAGAGAAGGAATCTCATCAAACTCACCCCGCATGAGATTTGAAATCAAATATGGCTATTAGAGTCATGGAAAATCATAAGGACAACTCCAAGAATTGTATATAACCACCCCATGTACTTTTACTTGATGATAGATTAATATGCAATCAATTTTTCATCATCCTCTTGCTTTTTGCTCATTTCTCTTTGTCATCTCCTACAAGTTAGTAGAAACGCAGAAGCTAGTTATCACAACTTAGATGTCCATTCCTCATGAGTAAGGGCTCATTGCAAAGATATTATTTCTACTTTTATGGTGAAAACTTTAATAGCATTTGGATTCACGTATTGTGTGCTGGAGAAAATTCTTTCGCTCGAGGTCTATGTTTGCTACTCCCTAAAAAGTCAAGGTGACTCCCTGTTGATGTTAAAGTCATAATTAGAGCATGCCTTGTTTATAAATCTAATTCTTAGGCATAATAGCTACTCAACCCTATAAAGCACCATCCTCTAAGAGTAACTTAGCAAATTGTAATCAGGTTGTAAGCATTGAGCATTTGAAGGTGAAGGTTTCAACCATAAATAGTAGATTTCATGCACTAGTCATGTGTAAAGTAATTTGCTTTGGACTAGTTGTTTCTCATTGACTCTCCAAAGTACCTAGGGTGTTTTATTGCATCAAACTAAAGCTTATATTAAAGTCTCCAATAGTAAAATGTTAGGTTCTATGCTCATTAGCTAAGCCAAACTTAAATATTTTCAACATTAGATTTCTACTCAACCTTCTTCAACATTTTCAATATCCATGATGGGTATTCGTTGTATAAAGGTAAGATGTCTATCGATAGATACTTTGAGATGAGACGACACATATTCCATGAGTGTCATGGTAGACATAGTGCGGGACACCTATGAGTTAACAAGACTTATGATCTTTTTAGAAGGCAACTTTATTGGCATGGACTTCATAAGGACATCCTAGAGTATGTGCTTAAATGCACTAAGTTCTAGGTCAATAAATCTAAAAGATTCAGGATTGGATGACTACTCCACCCATTGGATATTCCCAATGGGAAGTGGGAGAATATCTCTATGGATCTCATAATAGCATTACCTAAGATATAGAGAGGGCATGACTAGTTCTAGGTAATTATGGATAGGTTAACCAAAATGGCTAGGTTTATTTTGATGGATTGTATAGTGATCGAGAAAAACTACACCGGTTATATGATCTACCTTTAGACATTGTTTTTGATCGGGGTAGGAAGTTTACTAGCTACTTTTGGAGAGCATTCTTCAAGAGGTTGGATACTAAACATAGCATGAGTATGACCAAGCATCCAGAGTCGGACTAGAAAACAGGCAGGATTAACCAAATCCTAGAAGACATGCTTTGAGCATATGTGAACCAAAGGCAAAATAATTGAGAAGAGTACTTATACTAGATTTTGCATATAATAGTACCAAGCACTCTTCCACTAGGCATAGCCCATTTATGCTTATGTACAGGTGTTACCCAAGAGCTCCTTATACAGTAGGACTGCAACATGAGAAAGTCCAAGCTGCAAAAGACTTCTTCAAAGAGATGAACGATATGCTTAGGCTTGCTAAAAAAAGCATTAGGAGATCTCAAGATAGAGCTAGAGTCTATACTGACCCTCAAATGAGAGACATCAACTTTGAGGTCCCAATACTTAAGAGAATAGGAAAGATGGCTTACTAGCTCTAACATCTAGAGGATATCCAGATCCATCTAGTGTTTCATGTTAGCCGGCTTAAGAAAAGGTTGGGTGAATCTAACAACTGCATTCTAGATAGTGAGGTAATAGAGCCTATTTATGTTCAATCTATTCAAACATGAGCTTGAGAGCATACTATGAAATTGAGAGAAATGAAAGAGGAGTCGCCTATATAAAGAGATATTAAGGGGAAGAAAATGTTACATGGGAGCATCCACTAAGAGGATGTAGGAATCACCCCTTTGTTTTGATTACATGGTCATGTGTAAAGTAACTTGGGAGCTCCATTTGATGAACTGAGAGAGAGAGAGAGGATTAATGTGAATGGTACATGGTTAGGATTAATCTCCATGTGTGTTCCACTCCGAAAGTCTAGCTTGTTTAGTCTTCTTCATGAATTGAACTCTATGCCTGCTACATTCCAAAATGTTTGGACTCATTGGGAGTTAGATCTCACACTTGGTTGTGGCTATGATCCTTGTTAGCATGTATTATCTTCTAGGCATACTTGATACCTCATCTGGATCCCCTTCCTTGGAATCACTCACCTCTAACTCTAGGAGAATTGCCCCAAAGTCATTAGTTCTATCATGGAGACTAGTAACTATGAACATAGTTTCTTGCTTACCTATATATGATCCATTCTCAAACTTGCCCAATGGATGATCTATTCCATAATCTCCATGTGTGTTATCTTCATGTGTGTTCCACTCCGAAAGTCTAGCTAGTTTAGTCTTCTTTTTGCCTTAAACTTTATGCCTCCTCCATTCCAAAAGGAATGGACTTGCTAAGAGTTAGATCCAACACTTGCTTTTGACTATGATCCTTGTTAGCATGGATTATTTTCTAGACGTACTTGGTAGCTCCTCTAGATCCCTTTCCTTGGAATTTCTCATCTTTAACTCAAGGAGAATTGTTCCAAAGTCATTAGTTCTATCTGGGAGACTAGTAACTATGAACATAACTTCTTACTTATCTAGATATAATCCATTCTCAAACTTGCTCGATGGGTGATCTACTCCATAAGGGTGTTTAGGGTTGCTTAATTGGACCATTGATATCCTCAATCCATCCTCATAGATGGGAGCACCTAATTGGTTGGTGAAGATGTATTCTAGCTACATTTTATATGGTCCTTCTAAGACTTCTAAGTAAGCTACTATGCTGCTAGATGTAGGCCTCTACATACTATAGGAGCTATCCCACTCACCAGTTTTCGAACTTAGGTTTGATTGATGGCCACCTAACTATTTCAAACAAGAGTTGGTAGTGTGATTGATAGTACCGTTTGAGGATGTTAAGTTTTGTTGATCCACTTTTCCTACATACTTTCTTGATCCCAAGTTCATTAATTTGTTTATCCCACACCCTTGCACTGATTCATTCTCTTGAATGGTTCTTTTATCTCAACCACTTGTTCTTTGTTTATATCTTTATTTGTTTTGTTCTTAATTTTACAGTGCATCCTTAGGAATAACTTGGGTGTCTTGAAATTATCATTTCTTCATGTGTTCGCATTACTTTTCATTTAGGTTTCCAAATGTCAAGCTTTATTTTACCAATTTTGAACTTGATGTTCTTTTATGGTATCTTGAACTTTGAATTTCCTATCAGCACCATAAAATTCCAAAAATAAGGCCATGTGCTTATCCTAGGCTAAAACTGAGGAAGGGGGTTTAGGGTTCTCCAACCTTAGATCACATGCTCTCCAATGTGTTTCCACACTCCAAATGTCATCCCAAGCTCGCTTCAACTCATGAGCACAACAATGAAGTGCCAAGGGAGACATTTGGAGGCCTTGATAATAAGTTAATCCCTAAAACACCAAGAAAAATCATTGATTTGGATCCCAAAGATCAACTTTTCAATTTCAAAACATTTCCATGTTTGTTTGTCTATCGTGATAGGATAGTTTGTCATGTTAAACTAAAACCCTAATAAGATGGCAATATATCTTTAATAAAAAAGAAATCAATATACTTGAGTTGAAATCTCATTATAATATTTTAGTATCAAAGATGTTTGTCTAAGCCCCCATTGTGATAAGGTACTTAGCTATGGGGCTTTCATGCAAGAGCATTACTTGGATGGGTGATGTCTTGGGAAATTTGATCCCCGCAAAGATCTTGCAAAATCTAGCTCCAAGAAAAGCTGGAAAGAACGAGTATATATCAAATCAAGTTCTTATACCCTAAGGAGAATTCGATACAAGTTATGTGGATACCTTCAAGAATGTTGGAGTTTGAGGTCTGTGGAAGCATGCGAACATCACCAGGAAGAAGAAGTAGCTTGGAGCACAACACACAATACTGAATGTATTACCACTAGAATGTACAAAGATAAGTAACCCGTTAGGGCAATAGGCGTATATACAAGCCAGGGAAAAAAGAAACTCCTAAAGAGGGAAAAATTTTCCTCGAGAATCCTAGTGTGTTCACACACATCACTACCTAAATATATCAACAAATCCCCCCTGGGAGTGATGCAATGAACAAGGGGCTCGCACTCATGTATAAGTAAGTGCCAAGCAATGTGGAATTAATCCACAAAAGGAAGTATGCCCAAATCTTTGCGGAAAGCTTCAAAATTATCCCTAGGTAGAGCCTTCATGAGAAGGTTTGCAATGTTCTCCTACGTGGGCACATATGCCAAGCTGATCTCTCCAACAAAGAACCTCTTCCTAACATAATGATAATGCATCTCAATGTGCTTAGTAGGAGCATGGAACACAGTGTTCTTCGCAACTGCCAATGCACTTTGATTACTAGTGAAGATAGTGGTGGCAGAATATTGACCAACACCCAAATCTGCCATAAGTCATTTGAGCCACACACACTCAACAGTCACTATGAAGGCTTCCCTATACTCATCCTCACAATTGGAAGTGGCCATAATAGGTTGCTTCTTGCTCAACAAAGATATACATGAGCTCCATCATATTGAGATTGCATAGCAACCATCCAATTTTTTGAATTGTGTGCTTCATCAAACGAATAGGCTCATTCTCATCATAGAGACTAGAGGCCACCATAACATAGCAATTTGATGCAAAACAGACACTATGAGAGCTGAAGGAGTATGATATGATAGAGATGCATCTAATTTGCTATCATGCAAAGTCTGCATCAGCCATTTTGGCATAGTTTTTGCCTCCTCAATATCAACTCTCTCATCAACAAGTGCATCATGTAAATCTGCATTAGAAATGGAATGATCTGCATCATCACATGAAACATGTAAAGGATGAGAAGTTACCTCAGGGACCAGCACTAGACTCTTCACCTATAAAAAGAGGCAACAAAGTATCAATCATGTCTTTGGAGCTAACAAATGTCTCCTTAGTACATGAAGGTAGTGGTTGAATAACATCTTCCACAAAAACAACATCACAGCTAACCAAAATGCATTTAGTCTGTGAATGATAGAGATGATATCCTTTGCTTTCAGAATTGTACCCAACATAAATGGATTTCACTACTTCATCATCCAATTTCCTGCATTGTTGTTCAGGCACTAATGCGTATGCCAAACAACCAAAAACACGTAGGTGAGCAATAGATGGCTTACGACCATGCCAAGTCTCATATGGAGTGATAGAATGAAATGCTTTAGTGGGACACTTGCTAATTACATATGTTGCACACATGACAGCCTCAAGCCAGAAACTATGTGGTAAAGCCTAACACTTGACCATACATCTCACCATCTCCATGAGTGATCTATTCTTCTGTTCAGTAACTCCATTATGTTGAGGTGTATATGGCACTATACACTGATGTTTTATCCCACGTTCATCCAGAAATGCATTAAACTTAGAAGACATATCTTCCACCCCTCGATCAGAATGGAGGGTGCCCATTTTACATGCTCACAGATTTTTCGCCAAAACCAAAAACTTTTTAAAGCACATAAACACTTTGGAATTTTGTTTCAATGGATATACCCATGCATGCCTGGAAAAATCATCGATGAAAGTCACGAAGTAAAGATAGTTCCCAAAAGAGGGTGTTTGGTAGCCTACATAGGACCACAAACATCACTGTGAGCAAGCTGCAATTTTTTAGTAGCTTGAATTGGACCATCTTTTGGGAAGGACGAACACAACATTTTGCCCAAAATACAGCCTTTTTATACATGTCTACTAGGTGCCTCAAGTTTGGGCAAAGAGGACACCATTTCAAATAGCAAACTAGCTTAATTCAGATGTCCAAAGCATGCAAGACAAAGCTTTGCATCTGACATAGCCTGAGAATCATGTAGTGCACATGCTAAATCATTCACACATTTTTCATATTTCATGAGCTTATACAACCCATGACATAAAATGCTAGAAGCAATAATCATGTCGCCATTTGATAGATCATGAATTGTACATCTATCATCAACAATTTTCATAACCAATCCAATCCTGGCTAAAGTTGAAAGTGATAAGATATTCTTCTTGATCCCTGGCACAAATATTATAAACATCCGAGAATGTAAAAGAACTACCACCAGCAGTAGTCAAAATGATCTTACCAACTCCCATGACAAGATAAGAGGAGTTATTGGTGCATGTGATAGTATTCCCTATAGGGACAGGCTCGAGTGAAGTGAAGAAACTATGCTACGAGGTAATATGTTTGGTTCCCCCACTATTAGAGTACCAAACATTTGAGTCTACTACAGACATACATTGTTTATGAGAAGATGGGTCAAAACTGCAAACAGTAGTAAATTCCCATTCTTCATTCTACACTAGATTAGCAAACTCTATTTTTGGTGTAGAGGCCTCTACAACAACCATTCCAACTCTTTTTTCTTTGCCTCTTTTGCAACCAATTTTGGACAACTCTTTATGACATGATCATTTGCTTTACGTTATTTGCAAAACAATTTCTGCTTTTATGTTTTATTCTCATCTGTGTCATCCTTCTTTGATTGTGTAGAATTAGTAGATTTTTGCTTACTAGTAGAAGAGCTCCATTTACCTTTGCCCTTCTGACTAGCCAAGAAAGCGTGATTTGCAACACACATAATGGACCTATTTTGCCTAGACTAATCTTCTTGCGATAGAACAGAGACTAACTCCTCAAATGTCAAGGCATTTGGATTGCTTTTCATCATCAAATGAAGAGTGGATGCAAAACCCTGATATGAATCAGGGAGAACATTCAAAACATTCTACACAAGTGAACTATCAAGTAAGACTTCATCAGCAGAAATCAACTGTTCCTTCAAATCTTTGATCTTTGTTGGAAAACTATCCATGGAATTCATTCATGTGCTCACTTTCCAACTGTTTTCACAGGTAAGCAACACGAGCCTCATTCCTTGCTTGGTATAAAGTGGTAAGTGTATCCGAAGCATCCTTAGCTATTCCGCAAGAGCGAATGTGAGGAATAATGGCACGTTTGACAGACAAGGCTATCAATGCATGTGCCTAACCATCTTTGCCATCCCAACAAATTTTCTCTACAATAGGTGCAATAGGAACCACAGCACAAACGGGAACATGAAGAATATCATCATCTTCAACGCCATCTCCATCACCTTCAACAACTATGTTTGCAAGTGTAATAGGACATTTTTTGACACCCTGCACAATATTCCATACTCCTTTTGCAACCAATACATGAGACATCATATAAGCCCATAATGGGTAATTGGTACCATCCAACTTATCCTTAATAGCCAACATACAGAATACATCACTGCTTTCAGCCATGGCCACTTACCAAAATACCTTGATGCAGAAAATTGATTGTATCTCATAAAGTTAAATAGAACTACCCTATGAGTTCTGCTAAACCTGTAGCAAAATTCGAGATGCTTATACTAGCGAATCGAAACTTGTATGTATATTTGGCACAAAAAGGCAAAATACCCTACACAAGCACTACGATAGTGCATTTGGAGGCCAAAACGAGCTCATATTTGTGATTTTGGTACCACAAAGCGAAGCCATTTTGATCTCCTAATCACCTTGATTATGCTCATGAAATTTCATGCACTTGAGACTATGACCGGTGGGGTTTTGACGATGCCCTCGATGAAGTAATGACCTACTTTGATACCAATTGTTGGAGTTTGAGGTCTACAAAAGCACGCAAACAACACAAGGAAGAAGAAGAAGCTTGGAGCACAACAAGTAATATTGAATGTATTACCATTAGAATGTACAAAGATAAGTAACCATTAGGGCAATAGGCATATATACAAGCCAAGGGAAATGAAACCTCCTAAAGAGGGAAAAAGGTGCCCCGGCGGTCCTAGTGTGTTCACACACATCACTACCTCAATATATCAACAAAGAAAACCCTCATGAGAACCAAGTGAACCTAATTGTATCCATGGATGTGTCCTTGGACTTATACCCAAGAGCGCATCCTCATGAGAACTCTACATATCTAAATGTATCCAATGGAGTAATGTTCAGTCTATATCCAAAACAAGAATAGATATAACAAATACAAAAGCCAAGGCTCTAGGGTGGAAGCATTCAACAAGTTTGTCTCAAGGGGAAGATTGTTGCGTAAGACGAACTTGTAATTAGAAGAGGGTTTTGCATGAATATCTCTTCAATGTATTTTTGTTGTGGATCCATGTAATTCGCTTCTTTATCTATAAGAACATAAAACCTTAGAAAAGGTGATGGTCACTAATTTTATAAAATGTTGTTTTGCAATTTGCTTTTTCTTCATAGTTGTGTATGAGGCATATGACCTATCTAGAAAACTATCTAGGAAGTTGTAGGATTCCTTTCTAGCTACCCACTCTATTATTGGAAGAGGATAACTATTACTTATAACTACTACATTAACCGTTTCCAAGTTGAAACATACTCTTAGCTTTCCATTTTTCTTACATATAACTATATTTTTTGAAACCCATTTGATATAATGCACATCTTTCTAGATAAATACTTGTTTTGATCTATCTACCCTCACTTCGTGAGCCACTTGATCCTAGAGATGTGGATTTACTTTCAGAAGTTCCTTTAAAGTCAAATTCCACCTTAGTTTGGCCTTTGTAACTCTTCCATAAACAAAATGGGTACTCTTTAACCTCATGACCTCTCTTAAATTGATAATCAAAGTTTTTCTATGTAACAATGCTTCTTTATATGTTCATGTATCTTTCGAATCTCATTAAAACTCTTTATAGCTTCTTATAGCTCTAGGGATGATACATGCATCATATATGGACCAACACTTCCTTGGGAATCGGTCCTTGTTTAGATCAATCTCTACAATGGGAGGTTGATATTGATGCTCTTTCCTTCATCTTTATCCATGAACTCTAAATTCCAAAGTTCTTTTTGTCAAGTGGATTCTACTTTTTGGAGTCAAGAAATAATGATCTTTGTCTACTAAATTATTTCTTGGCTTCGATGCTTCACGATATCTTAGTTCCTCTTCTTGAATGGTTCAAGAAGTATCAAATTTCTTCCCAATTCTAGAAATCGTGCCATTAAAATTATTATGTCTAAAATAATAATTTGTAGTAAGTTCTTAGTAGCCTCTATCAACAATATGCACACATCTAAATTTTCTTTTCCTAGGTGCCCCCTTGGATAAAAACTTTTATGATGTTTCAAAGAAGTCCCACGTACATTTCTTTCTTGAGAAAATTTGATAATTTTTTAAGTCATTAGGCATAGGCTATGCTAGAATTTAGTCTAGATCTTGATTTTGTGATGGACTTTGGCTTCCTATTTGCTTCTTATGGCTTTCAAATTTCTCTTCTTAAAGAGGAGATGATGGATTTCCTAAATTTTTTTCAACTTGGCTATCTTTGACCTCCAAGTATGTATTCTTCTCTTGGTATTCGATATGGGTTTCTCTTGTGATATTCTCTTCTACTTAATGGCCTAGATTCTTTTCAAACAAAATATCTTTTTTATCTAATTGTATGGATTGGTTTTTGGATCGAGGATGTCTATATTTTTTTCCCAAAAAGGAAGTTCGACCATCTTCCATGCTTTAATTAATTAAAGAACTAATACAGTGAAGAGGAAAGTGCCCATAGGATCTCCAATATCGAACAAATCTGGGGAAGGATTGGACGGGCTTTAGGAGATGTGCATGCTACAACAAAGGTCAATAATGTTACTGAGAAGGACAATCAAGGGGACTATATTATGCTACAAATAAGGTCAATGATGTTTTCATCACTCTCATGGGCTATCCATTTACTTTTTAGCTTGTTATTTACCAAGATGGTGGTGATTGTTGGTACGAGTTGGTTTGAAGTTCTTCACTACAATGAAGGCATCTTATCAACGACTGAAATTCATATGGCATGTTTCTATGTGTTCTTTGTGGTTAGGAAACTATTAACTCTCTTAGTACAAGTTGTTCTAGCTCATTAATAAATAAAAGTTGGGTTTTGATTATAGGTGTCTAATATGGATTTGTTTGTTCTCGTGGAAACTTTAGGTAGTCAACCAATTTGTCCTCTAACTCAATATAATCTTCCCTGCAATCATCTATGATCTCATGGGCGTTAATAGATTAGTGCCATTAGTGCCCTAATTCTCTACTATAGGGGTTCTCTATGGATAATGGTACAATATTTTCCTTTAGTTTTATTACTTGAATCTAATATTCAAAAGTATAATGGTCTCTATGGAAGCTTCTTTAAGGTATGGATCAATGAAGAGATGTCACTTCCAGATCTACTATTAAATTCTCCAATGAAATCCTCTATTAGTTTGATTATATCTATGAACCATTCTATGACTAGTGGTTCAAACCAAGCCAAAGTTTTCCCTCTTAAAGTTGATCCAAATGCTTCATATTGCATGAAAGAACCCCTCTACTTGTTATGCCCTTATGATGCTCTAAAATATATCTACATGATTAGTAGATTTGCCGAGCATGAGATGAACACCTCATACAGGTATTCCTAGGAACTTGTAGCAAACATATCTTGAAAGTTTTGTTTATAGCAGGGAGGATGGTATTTAATCTATCACTACCATATGTAACTTATCTTTACATATTGTGTCTTGTCAATCCATTCACTACAATTTGGATTATTCTTGACCTAGATGGAAAAAGACTTCCAATTCCTTTGATGTGGGAATGGGAGATATCATGGACTATAAATGATGTGCAAGGGTACTTTGTTCCATGTTTGTAACATCTTGAGGAAGTCTTTGAGTAGTTGTAATTTCTGATTTGGTTATAAATATTTTTCCTCATTGTGCATCACGTGGCATATCCGTTCAAACTGAGTTGCAAAAATTGGAATTTTACCTACCAACTTTTTTGTTTTGACATTATATTCATTTGAGAGAATGAATAAGGGGTAATACTATAGCTCATCAGTGATGATATGGGGTTATGGTGTCAAATTTTGAAAATATATTGACTTAAAATGGTATTTTCAAAGAGCTTGTTGTAGAATGTCAACTTGTGCCGAGTGAGTCTTCTATGTCTCCATGTGACCCTTTGCATTTCAAAGATATCTTGGCCTTCTTTTGTAACATGATTGCCTCCTCCCGATTGGAGATCGTATTCTTTGTCATACAGGGGTCCATGTGAATAGGTACAATCTCTTCTTCTTGCTAGTCTAGAGGGGAGGAAGGCCTTTCTTGTGCTAGCTTTATAGTTAGTTCATATCCCTATATCAGTTTGGACATATTTAGAACATGTCATTGGGGGTCTTCTAACTCACTCATGTCTTTTGGTGTGATACTCATGGTGGTGTTGTCTAGTGGGGGAGATGATGTGGTCCTGGATCCTTCTAAGGCTTTTAATGCGGAATGTTCCTCAATCAATTTTTCATGTTATTCTAGTAGCATAATGTAGTATTCAGGTATTATCTTAATAGAGATTTTGGTGGTATTGCCTCAAATATCGATGGCCTAATCAGTAGTGGTGATTTTCATGTCCATCCTTGGCTCTAAATTTTAGGTATTCTACTATTGGTTTCTCGCCTAAAATCACTCAAAAAATCGTGACTTTTTGCAAAGGAATTTTTGAGAAAATCACGATTCTTTGGCTCTAGGTGTGGGAAAAAATCACGGCTCTTTGGATTTTGGGGCTTGGAAGAAATCCTAACTTTTTTACTTTGTAAATCTCAAGAAATCACGACTTTTTTTTTCAGATTGAGAGAAAATCATGAATCTTTGTTCTCCAAGCTTTGAGAAAAAATTGCGAATTTTTGGGTTTGTTAAGGGAAGAAATTGCGAATTTTTGGTTTTCTAGCTGTGAGAAAATTGCGAATTTTTGGTTCTCTAAGTGTAAAAAAATCGTGACTTTTTGCATTCAAGTTTTGGAAATTTCATGGATTTTTTATTCTTTGATTGTGAGAAAATCGCGATTCCTTGGTTTGTTGAGTGAAAAATTCGTGACTTTTTGGCCTTCTAAGTGTCAAAAAAACTACGAGTTTCTAGTCTTTGGGCTCAAGAATTTGCGCCCATTACAAAACCAGAACATGAGGGAAGCAAATGCTCCATATTGCACTATTGAGAGAAAATACACAAAACATACGGCTCAAGATTGTCCATACAATAGGCAAGCTATTAAATAGAATTATTAGCAACCTTACCCACAGGGTAGGTATCAAAACCAATAGCAACAGCCATATTATAGACCACAACAGTAATATCAGGCACCATATAGGCCACAACCAATCCTAGGAAACCAACCACCAACTCCCGCCAATGTGATTCCAGTTAAGTATGCAATGGCAGAGGAAAACCCTAATAGAGCATTTGTTCATATATTTAGGTAGTGATGCGTGTGAACACACTAGGACCACCGGGGCACTTTTTTCCCTCTTTAGGAGGTTTTTTTCCCTCGACTTGTATATACGCCTATTGCCCTAATGGGCTACTTATCTGTGTACATTCTCTAGTAATACATTTAGTATTGTGTGTTGTGCTCCATGCTTCTTCTTCCTCCTTGTGTTGTTTGCGTGCTTCCACAGACGTCTAACTCCAACAATTGGTATCAGAGCCAGTCATCGCTTCATCTAGGGTGCCATCGACACTCCTCCGTTTGCAGTCTCAGAATTGCACGAATTTTGGTGAGCATACTCAGCATGTTTTCAAGATCAAAACCGCTTTGCTCTGTGGTGTCAAAATCGCGATCTGAGCTTGTTTTGGCCTCCCAATGCACTATCGTAGTGCTTTTGCAGGCTATTTTGTCTTTTTGTGCCAAAGGTATATACCAGTTTCTATTTGCCAGTATAAGCGTCTCGAAGTCTACTATAGGTCTAGCAAAATTTATCTTGGTAATTATGTTCAACTTTTTGAGATACAATCAATTTTCTCCATGAAGGTATTTTATTCACCGCCATGGCTGAAAGCAGTGATGTATTCTGTATGTTGGCTGTTGACGATAAGTTGGATTGTACCAACTACCCGTTATGGGCTTATATGATGCGACATGTGTTGGTTGCAAAAGGACTGTGGAACATTGTGTAGGGTGTCAAAAAACGTCCTATCACACCTGCAATTGTTACAACTGCAGGTACTGAAGCTCATGTAGAAGGTGTCGAAGATGATGATATTCTGCATATTCCTGTTCGTGCTATGATTTCTGTTGCACCTACTGCAGAGTAGATTCGTTGGGATGGCAGAGATGCCCAAGCACATGCATTGATAGCTTTGTCTATCAAACGTGCCATTATTCCTCACATTCGCTCTTGCAGAACAGCTAAGGATGCTTGGGATACACTTACCACATTGTACCAAGCTAAGAATGAGGCTCATGTTGCTTACCTCTGAAAACAGTTGGAGAGTGAGCACATGAATGAAGGTGATTCTCTGGACAGTTTCCTAATGAAGATCAAAGACTTGAAGGAACAATTGATTTCTATTGATGAGGTTATACTAGATAGCTCATTTGTGTAGACTGTTTTGAATGGTCTTCTTGGTTCATATCAGAGTTTTGCTTCTACTCTTTGGTTGATGATGAAAGGAAATCCAAATGCCTTATCATTTGAGGAGTTAGTCTCTGTTATGTTGCAGGAAGATTAGTCCAGGCAGAACAGGTCCATTATGCGAGTTGCAGATCAAGCTTTCCTAGCTAGTCAGAAGGGCAAAGGAAAATGGAGCTCTTCAACTAGTAAGCAAAAATCTGCTAATTCTACACATTTGAAAAAGGAAGATAAAGATGAGAAGAAATCACAAAAGCAGAAATTTTTTTGTAAGTACTGTAAAGGGAATGATCATATCATAAAGAACTATCCAAAGCTGGCTGCTAAAGAGACAAAGAAGAAAGAGGTTGGAATGGTTGTTGCAGAGGCCTCTTGTTGGCAGCAGTCAGGGAACTGAAGGAGCCACAAGACGAAGAGAGTCAGAGCGAAGGGACAGCACAAGCAGACATGGCAGTCAAAGAAGATCTGGCAAGTAGGCCACCTAAATTTTTCAGACATCAAGGAGTTGACACACAAGAAGAAAGAGCAAGTAGGGAGCTCGAAGGTATGTATGACAAATCAATAGAGAAAACCCCTACACAAATAGTGATTTTCATCACTGAAACCCTTGTAAATATCATTTCGTATTTTTGTAGCTCCATTTTGTGCAAGCCAAGGAGTCCTTGAGCTTGAGGAGCTTTAGAAGTATCTACCTGCCAATTTTCATATTTTTTAGATCTCGTTTGAGCCCTCTAATAAGCCCTGGAACCTAAATTTTAACTAGGCCGGACATTAGGTCTGGACAGGGCCAAAGCTAGTCAAAAACTATAAAAGGAGCTAGAGAGCTCATTTTTGAGGTTGGATTGTAATTGAAATGAACTTGTAAGAGTTTTTTTTTAAGAAATCTAAGAACTCCATAGCTTCTCACTCTTTGTCTTGCCGTGTGTGCGCGTGTGTGTGTATGTGTTGTGTGCTTCTCACTCACGCACTTGTGCCTCCACTTGCTCGAGGTCTTCATACCATCCTCACGTCTTCCCGGATTGACATTAAAGGAGGTGCTACTCATCACTGAGCTACACCAAATTTGGCGCCGTTGCCGGGGATCGAGCTTTGAGGACGAGCGTGTGATGGTAAGATGTAGATTGGAGATGTTGGCGTTGTAGGTATTTTCTTTACTTTTCCTATTTTTCTCTTTCTTACCTTAACACCATCATCACCATCATCATCACTGTCTCCCACCTCTATTTCCATCATCGCGGAAATTTCAGTTTTTTGATCATCTCACCTTCTCCACCTCATTTCCCTCATTTCACTTGTGATAGAGAGCGAGAGAGCGAAATTGTGTGTGCTGTTTTTGCATGTTTTTTGAGCTGTATTGCAGGTACAGGCCGCATCATCGTCCCCAGCACTCTGCGCAGGTACGGAATTCGAAGTAACTGTTTGTGTGTCGCCGACCTCTGTCAATCGCGACCGACAGAAAAAATGCTCAAATTGCCAAACAAAGTGCAAAACCATGATCTACAGGCCTAGAGCTTCCCAAAAATGTGCTTAGAATTTTGAAACTCCTCAGATTTCTGTCAATCACGATCACTCTGTCAATTGCGATCGACAAAACACGACGGACAGACCTGTCAATCGCGATCGACCAGTCAATCGCGACTGACAGCCCACGACGGCTCTGTCAATCGCGACCGACAGAGTCAACGACTGATTGACCACGATCGACAGACCATACGTGTGACACGTGTCAATCGCGATCGAGCCATCAACCGCGATCGACTCATCAATCGCGATTGACAGCCCATGACGGCTCTCGCAATCGCGACCAACAGAGTCAATGACCGATTGACCACGACGGACAGACCCTCGCGACCGACCTGTCAATCGCGATCGACGCATCAATCGCGATCGACAGAGTCAACGACTGTTTGACCACGATTGACTGAATTTTCGGCCACGTGTCAATCGCGACTGACCAGTCAATCGCGATTGATAGCCACGACGGACGTGTCAATCGCGATTGACACGTCGATCGCGACTGACCTGTCAATCGCGACCAACAGACTTGGCGAACACGTTAGAAGGGCAAATTAGGTCAAATTTTTGAGGCAAAAATAATGGTCTAAATTTTGGCCAAGTGTGGGACAAACACTAGGGTGTAGTATTGCATTACAAGGGCATGACCCAAGTAACCCGAGAATTCCTGTTTGCCTGTTAACCTAGTTTAATCCTGTTTCAGCCCCAAAACCCTGAACTGGCATAACTGTCTCATACGAAATCCGTTTGCCGTGATTTTTGTTTTGTTGGAAAGCTCGCAGGGAGTACAACAAAAACATCGACTGGTTACGGTTAAATTAAGATCAGGAATATTAGATAGGGTATTTTGAAGTGACCATACCCAGGGGGAACAAAATTCAGGGATCTCTAGAGTTGTGTCCAAAAAGTCATAGTGCAAATTGGTGAAGTGTTACATGAATGAAAGTGATTGGTTCTGTCTTTTGAATTTAAGTCTTGAGCTAGCAGTGGGCCTTTTACAGGTCCTTTGAGAGCATCGAAGGGTACGCAAAGCAAGAGTAAGTGCAGGCTTGGGAACACTCGTCTTGGGCACGCCAGGGCAACAACACAAGGAAAGGAACTCAAGGTTGGAAAACCCGCAACACCCTCTGTCAATTCTTAGTTTAGGCTAAGTGCGGGTAGTGTTAGAAGTAATTCCAGGCAACGATAGGCACGAGATAAATCAAAGACTATCTAAGAAATCAAGTTCAAGTCAAGAGATAACCTGTGTGTGTGAATGACAACCTTAAAGGAAAAGAACCTAACGTGAAACGACCAAACTAAAGTGCGGAATTAAACTTAAGTATTCCTAACGACGTGATATCAGACAAGAGTATAAACACAATAATCAACATAAAAAGGGGATTAAGTAATTGATACAAAGGACTCAGAAACGTGGTTGTACCTGGGAAAAATTGGGTTAATCAGTTAGGCATATGAACCTTAGATCAGGACGACATCTAGTAAGAGATAGACAAAGCCTTAGGTCTTCAAAGGCTAGTGTCAATCATATTGCGAGGTCTTGGGCCCAGCAGTTGAGTCACCACTCGCATTACCCTAGCTCTGATACCAGTGAATCAGAAATGTCTCAAGGCATGGAGAGACCCACAGGAAGTTCAGGAGTGCCATACTTGCACAGGGTAGAAGGCCCTTACAAAACGCAGTTGGAATACCTTAGGACCAACCGATTAGGTGCCAGCATCTATGAGGACGGCCTAGGAAGATCTGTGGTACAGATTAAGAATCCTGATCAATCCATTGGACTAGAGCGCCCAGCTGTCAAGTTTGAAAACGGAGCATACTTGGACAAAGAAGGAACCATATACGTAGTCACCAGTCACCCAGATAGGACGGACAAATTTGGAAATGTGATCTCAGAAGCGGACTTAGGGGACCTAGAGCAAGGAAACATGGGTACAGAACCTAGAACCCCTCGAGGCAAATCGGTTCTCACTAGGATTATAACACCAGAGTGGATTCCCCATGATAATAAGAGCATAGATTTGCTCCTCAATCAAGAAACTGACGAAGCCTTTTGAAGGTATAAATCTGATCAGCCAACTGATATAGGAACAATCATGATCTATGAGTTTAAGGATCCTGATAGCCCAGGCAGAGTGACCTACTTAGATCACGCTTCAGAGAGGATCTTTGTGGTGACAGAAAACGATAGGCATGCGTACACTTGGAAGGGTGAATTCGTTTTCCCCCAACCAAGATCGAACGTGTCCTTTGGCCACCCAGGAGCTGGAACCTCCCACGCTCACGGAACTCAAAGAGACAGACATAGAGAAAGGCCGGAGGTGAGCTTTGCCAACCCAGTGGGCAGAGACAGAATGAGGACGGAAACAAATAGAGTAGAGCCTGAGGTACTTAGAGCTCACAGGAATCAAAGAAATGCAGATGAGTTCCCTCTACCACGACCTAGAGAGCACACAAGGACTTTGAGACTGACTCAGCTAGTTAAGTCCATGAAGAACTACTTCGATGGCACTGGAGATCCGTACGATCATGTGGCTGAGTTTAGGCAAGTCTTGAGAGCTGAACAAGTGGAGGATCTATTCACGTAGTACAATGCCTTTGGTCTGACCCTTAGGAACACTGCCCTGACATGGTTTCAACCACTAAATGAGAGGTAGTTCAGGAGCATAGACCAACTCCTAGAGGCTTTCATTATTGAATTCTCTAAGAGTGGCATAAGGCATAATACCTCCTCGCTTATTCACAGCTTCAAGCAAACCCCTCAAGAAACCGTGAGACTTGCAGGAAGAAGATTTAGGCAATACTTAGAAAGATGCCCTGTTTCGGAGCTACCCACACCAGCTAAGCAAGTGGCTTTATTCCTGGATGGATTGCTAAGTACTAAATTGAGATCTTATGTGTACTTGAAGGACCCTAGGACCATAGAAGAGTGTGTACGCATGTGTATTGACATTGAGGATAACCTAGGGGAGGAGTTAGAGCTTTCCAAGATATACAAAGATTCGGATAGTGCCTCTAACCTCTCTTCCACGCAATCCACATCAATCGAGGAACTTGCAGAGAAAGTAGCTCAGAAATTAGGTGTAACTAGCAAACAAATCCCAAGGTTTGCCCCTGTGAAAAGGTGCTATACTTGTGGTGGCGACCACATGGCGAACGTATGTCCCATTATGGCTCAGCCCCAAGTAAATCCTAGTAGCCAGTACTGCACCATAGAACGGAGGTACACCAATCACACCGCACAAGATTGCCCCTACAATAAGCAAACAGTTAGGCAAACTTACCCTCAACCCTATCCACCGCAGGGAAGATACCAAAACCCGTACCCTCCACAGCCATACGGCAGGCCACAACAACCTTATCAGCAACCATACCAAAACCACCAAAGGCCTCAGCCTGTGTTAGCACAACAACCCCCTGCCCCAGCTAATGTGATCCCAGTAAAATATGCAGCAGCAGAAGAAAACCTGAATAGAGCTATAGTCCCTGTAACACCACTGCTTTCTGAAAGTGACCCCAGTGACCATAGCTTTGATTCTACACATGTCGATAGTCCCCATGCTTACTACATGCAATCTTCTAAACATGGTGAGTCCTGCTATAGTGAGGAACCGAGTGAACCTAGTTGGGAGTCAGATTACACAAACGTCATGTATGCAAACCCCAACCCTAGGCCTCAACCTAGGCAGGTAAGACCCCCATTCCCTAGAGGACCATGCTACAGATGTCAAGGAGATCACCTCATTTGTGATTGTCCCTTGCCTCCACCTACACAACCCCAGTCAGTAACGATCCAGGGTTTTTGCCAAGACTGTGGAAAGGAACATCTCTTACGAGACTGCCCCAGGAATCCTAGTAATATGCCAAAAATCACTCCTATCAACGTTATTGGGTTGGTGGTAGACTCCACAGGAAGTGTGACATCCACCACACCAGTACAGGTAGTGACTAGAGCTCAGGCATTGCAGCAGAACCAAGGGGTAAACCAGGATAAGAACCCAGAGGCTAGTGAAACCGAGAGCGTGACAAAGAAAAGGACTAGAGCGTGGAAAGATAGTCGGGAAAGAATGAAAAGACAATGGGCTAAGAAGATGAGTGAACTTGAGGAAAGCATAAGAGAAACCAAAGCAAGGATAACTGAACTCACATCTCAAACTCCCTCTCACACTACCCCACCACCACCATTCCCATCGCCATCCGACCCGCCACCTTCCAACCCACCTCATACGATTCCACCACCCCCTAGAGTAGGATCAGTATTAGCTGATCCCCCTCCTGAAGACATAGACATGATGCTTAAAGCATATCAGGCCAGAATCCAAGAAGGGCCAAATGTAACGGATCATGACAAGTGCTACCCTAGAGCTGACCTAGAGATAGAAAGAACCAAGCTTTGCGCGAAAATGGTCGCATTGGCTCAGACTATGTTTGAAGCCAGTCACCTTTTCAATTACTCGGGCTCAGCCAAGATGCAATTACATTTGGATGGACTTCTAGAGAAGTTAGAGCGCATAATTGCAAGATCTGCCAAGGAAGAAGAAAATCAAGAAAGGGATAACGCAAGCAAAAACATGAACCATCCCCCACTGAAAGCTTATGTGCCCAATTCCCCTGAACCAGACAACCCCCCCTCCCTAGAAAGAATAGAGAATCCAATGGCACAATCACAAAAGGAACTCGCCCCTCAACACCATGACAAGGCTAGTGAAAGAGAAGGTCTTCCTACCCAGAAAGCCTATATGCCTGAGGCTTACGTGCCTAACTCTACGGAGCCAGACACCTCTTCTTCTATGAATCGGTTCACACCAGAATTCCTACGCGAGATTCAAGAAGACAAATGGGCTAAAGAAAGTGAAGTCCCTCCTCCCATTGAACTGGTGGATGATGCACATGATCAATTCCCACAAGACATCCCATCCATTTATGGAGAGCAGGAGAGTACCCAATCTCAGGAAAGATTAGACTTCGAGTCTAATTCTTTACAAGAACTACCCCATTTCACAGGCCCCTGGGAAGCAAAGTCCACTTGTATGAGAGCACCCACAGTCATGGTAAGAAACGAAGATTCGGTCATACCTAGGAACACAGAGGTAGTGAAGAACACTAAAGTGCAGTGCAATCTCAAGTTAGAAGAGCTACTCAAGGTTAGACCTGAATTATGGAAACATGTCGCCAAACAAGTACCAGAGATAGCAAAACCTTGTTCCCAGGTAGGATCCCAAAGGACAGTGCCAGAAATACCCTTGGATAAGATAGGAGATATGTGTGAAGGTGAAGAAGGGAACACCTATCTTCCCATTACCTACCAGGAGTACACCACCAAGGCAATTTTGGACTCAGGAGCAGGAGTTGCAATTGCCACCACTTCCCTATGGAAGCGTTGGGGCAAGCCTGCACTCAGGCCAACGAGAATGAAATTGCAGATGGCCGATGGTCATATTAAGAGACCCTTAGGATTGCTAGAAGGAATAACTCTCACCACTTGTGGTGTCGAGTTTGAGCATACATTTGCTATATGTGACTTCAACAAAAATCATGCCTATGAGATGATTTTGGGAAGACCATTTATGCGCCAGTTGCAAGTGGTACAGGACTGGGGAACCAACTCCTTGTATTTGCAACACTTAGGTGTTACAACCAAAGTAAATCTCAAAGATTACTCTCATAGAGATGTACCTCCTATCCAATGGAATCCCATCCATAGAGCCAAAGATGATACAGAATCGGTGCATTCCATTGGGTCAGGATCCTCTTGGATGCACGAAGAAACCCACTTATGGATGTGCAAAGTAGCAGTAGACGAAGAGAAGAGAGAAAAAGCCAGAGAGGTAGGTGCAAAAGAAACCCGTAGAGCAATCCAAGACCCAGCCTATGCACCTGTAGTTTTTCCAGACGAAGAATTTGAACCTCACGGCTGGGCAGAAATTTTAGCAACCATGGATGTAGCCATCAATGAGGAACAATGGACACCTCACTGTGATGAGGGTGGCTATGACATTTCAGTCTTCTCCATAGAGCCAATCATGGGAGAGGCAGTTCTAGAAGAATGCGAACCTAGCCCTGATGCATTTGAGGATGCAAGTGACTCCGATCTAGAGTCAATCATTATGGACCCACCTTTTGCATTAGATGAAGAATACTTCCATGAAGTAGAATTTCAACCCCAGAGGCATGGAGAGCTTACAAACGATGTAAGATTAGCCACACATGTGACCCCGAAGGAAGAAGGAAAGAAACGAAAGAAGAAAGAAGTCTCACCAGAAGAGGAAGAATCCTTGTTTGAGGTCCGAGAAAATTTTAAGAAGTATGAGATAGACGACAGGAGAGTCATGATAAGAATGCCTAAACGAGAGGCACAATCAGGAGAGGCCTATGATAACAAGAAACCACCAAGAAAATAGTAGTGGCCCTAGAAGAAGGAGAGGAGAGATGCACGTACATAGGCCATGATCTAACAGAGGAAGAAGAGCATGCGTTAATAGCCTTGCTAAGAGAATACAGAGATGTATTCGCCTAGAGTTACAAGGATTTGAAAGGTGTTGACCCAGACATATGCTCACACACCATCCCCATGACTTCAGATGCTAAACCTTCTAAGCAAAAGCCCTATACATATAACGATAATTACGCTGCCAAGATTAAAGAGGAGATAGATAGACTGGTTGAAGCTGGATTTATCTATGAAATTGAGCACACTGAGTGGGTATCCCCCATCGTAGTGGTGCCCAAGAAGAATGGCAAGCTGCGTGTATGCATTAACTTGAAGAAGGTCAATGCAGCCACAATTCGAGATAACTATCCGCTTCCCATCACAGAACATCTCTTAGAAAGAGTAGCAGGTAAGGAAGTGTACAGCTTCCTCGATGGATTTTCGGGCTACAATCAAGTAGCCATAGCTCCAGAAGATCAGCATAAGACAGCTTTTGCCACAGAGTGGGGTATATTTGCCTTTCGTGTAATGCCATTTGGGCTTACCAATGCACCAGCCACCTTCCAGAGACTGATGTGCCATGTATTTAAAGAGTTCCTGAGGAAGAATTTAGAAGTCTATGTTGATGATCTTTGTGCTCATTCCAACATTAGACAAACCCATATTCCTGAACTCAGACAAATCTTTGACAAATGTAGAGAATATCAAGTGTGCCTAAACCCAGAAAAGTGTGTCTTTATGGTCAAGCAAGGCAAGATTCTAGGACACATAGTGTCAAAGAATGGCATATCCACTGATGAAGAGAAAGTGAGAGCCATAACAGAGCTACCTAGGCCAAGGAATGTCAAGGAAGTACAAGCCTTCATGGGGCATTGTGGTTACTACCACCGGTTCATTCACATGTATGCTGTCATTGCAAAGCCAATGTACGGACTTCTGACAAACTTTGAGTGGACTGAGGAATGTGAGAATTCCTTCAATGAGCTTAAACGAAGATTATGTTCAGCACCAATCTTGACCACACCAGATTGGAATAAGCCATTCCATGTTCACGTGGATGCATCCAATTATGCTATTGGGTGCGTGCTTGCTCAACCTACTGGTGAAGGTAATATGGATCTTCCAATTGCCTACGCTAGTAGACAATTGAATGCAGCTGAACGAAATTATACCACTACAGAGAGAGAAGGCTTAGGCATGGTATACGCAGTCAAGAAATTCAGACACTATTTGCTTGCAAATAAGTTTAAATTTTTTACTGATCACCAAGCTTTGTTATATCTAGTGAACAAGCCATGTAATACAGGAAGATTAGTAAGATGGTTTCTCTTACTAATGGAATATGATTTTGAGGTAGTGGTGAGAAAAGGGAGGACTCATTTGAGAGCAGATCATCTCTCTAGGCTCACATCTGGAGAAGCCCCACAAGGAGTATCAGATGATCTTCCTGATGCTTACTTGTTTAATTTGGAAGTGGTGCCGCAGTGGGCTAAGCCATTGGTACCAGTATTGACATACGGGCCTAACCATCCAGTAGTAAACACACAGAATAGAGAGGTTGTGAAAGCCCAAAAGTACCACATCATGGCAGGAAGCATGTACAAGCACACAGATCAAGGAATCTTGGCTTGTTGTGTGGAAGAGGACGAGTACAATAAATGGTTGCATTTAGCACATGTAGGTGCATTAGAGCAACACTACTCAAAACAACGAACCCTACAGACACTAAGGAGACTCGGAGTACATTGGCCAACTATGGAAGCTGATGTCCAAAGGTTGTGCAAGGAATGCTCAATCTGTTGCACTAAACCACCTGTGGAACACGCCACTCTTTATCAAGTGTCCATAGTGCCAGATTGGAGTGAACCACTAGTATCCTTCCTGAGGACGAAAACATTCCCTCCAGACATGACTCTGGCTAGGAAAAGGAGTTTAGAACAAGAAGCCCAGGATTACTCACTCATTGGTGATAATCTATACAAGCGTGGTAAAGATGGTTACCTGAGGCTATGTGTCCATGAAAGTGAATATCTCAAGATCTTGGAAACTGCTCACCAAGGTGTAGCAGGAGGACACTTTGGACCAGATCGAGTGATCAAGGCAATACTATTTGCGGGCTTCTGGTGGCCTACCCTTCACATGGATGCACATACCTATGTGAAACGATGTGATCTCTGTCAGAGAACTCAGTATCCTATACGTAAAGATGAGATACCACTGAAACCTATGATGGGTGGACGTGCATTCTCTAAGTGGGGAATAGACTTCGTAGGTCCTATTAATCCCCCAGCTAAGGGTTCCCATGCAGAATATATCATTGTTGCAACACTATCTAACTAAGTGGGTAGAGGTAAAAGCCACAACGAAGAACGATGCTCAAACAACTGCTAAATTCTTGTTTGAAAATGTATTCACAAGATATGGCCTACCTATAGAGCTAGTTAGTGATAGAGGCACTCACTTCTTGAATGAAGTTATTGAAAATCTGCTCCAAGGATTCTTGGTAGTTCATAAGAAATCTGCCCCCTATCACCCTCAAGCAAATGGCCAGGCTGAGAGCACCAACAAGATTTTATGCAATGTACTGACAAAATTAGTGAACAATAAACGCTCTGATTGGGACAAACAGCTACACCACGCTGTTTGGGCATACCGAGTCGCCTACAAAACGGTACTCCAAGCCACCCCCTTTCAGATGGTATTTGTCCAAAACGCCGTGCTACCTTTGGACTTCTTAATACCTACATTGAAAGTAGCACAAGAGCACGAATGGACGGGTCATGAACTCTCCTCTAGACTTTTTGACCTTGAACGATTAGGAGAAACAAGACTGAAAGCAGCTGCAGGGATATATGCAGCTAAGAAGAGACAGAAGGTATACTTTGATGCCCATGTGAAGGATAAGGGTTTAAAGGCAGGCGACTTAGTTTTAGTCTACACATTGAAGCAACATGCGAGGAAACTGGAGAAGAGAGGCTACGGACCCATGATCATTAACAGAATCTCAACAAGTGGAGCAGTACAACTAGCCACATTAGAGGGTGATGTTCTCCCAAGTTATATCAGCGGATGCAGAGTCAAGTTGTATCAGGAACCTCTCACAGAGGAAATGCTAAGTCGACTCAATACTGCTAAGAAACGCAAAGAGGAAGAAAAGCGAATTCGAGAAGAAGCTCATGCAGAAGCCCTAGAGCGCATACGGAGAATGAAATTAAGAAGACAAGGTAGAGAGCACCCTAGGCAAGATGCATATGCAGATCAAGGATATGACGTGGCTATGTGTGAAGTTTCAGGTGTTAGCTCACATAGAATAACTGACCGACGTCCTTTCATAACCTTAGATATAGGACAAGGAAAGAGTGCAAGGACTGTAAGA
The DNA here is from genome assembly GCA_020310875.1 of Ceratopteris richardii. Classification (NCBI taxonomy): domain Eukaryota; kingdom Viridiplantae; phylum Streptophyta; class Polypodiopsida; order Polypodiales; family Pteridaceae; genus Ceratopteris; species Ceratopteris richardii. Next base: position 125,595,789 of record CM035408.1, read on the forward strand.
GCCTTGATTGACTCAGGTGCAGCCACTAGTGCTGTTAAATTGTCCTACTGTCAAGAGTTGCAATTAACTGTCAATCCTGTGGAAGCATATCTCATAGGATTGGGAGGCGTGGAAACCCCTTGCATGGGCGAGGTGGAACTTCCCCTCTATATTCATGATGAGGCAATGATAGTTAAAGTGCTAGTATGTCAAGATGAGGACCTCACTGAACCCCTTGTCCTGGGTCAAGACTGGATTTATGACCAAGCAGTCAACTTAAACCTAAGAAGTGGACTTCTTCAGGTATGGGTGAATCAAACTAGAATTACAATTGAGTTAAATAATGGAGCACTCAAGGAACTAGAAAAGACACGGACTCCTGGTCCCTCCAGGGGTGCACATGAAGTTGACCATGCTGTTCTTGTCCAAGGCTATGTGAAGCAGAAGAATGAAGATCTCAAAAAAGGAGTCAGAACCACAATGGAACTCCCTTCTTTTCCAAAGGCCAGAAGGAGGCAGCAACTAAGGGCAGATCAATCATTGAAGACTCTCCGGGCGAGAGACCAAAAGAACGCGCGAAGCAGAACAACTCAGCCGATGAAACAAATGTGGGTGCGGAAAGACGAGCTGCTGGCCGTAACTAAGCGGCAACAACGGTCTCAACTTCCTATTAGTAATCAACGACTTGATGCTAATAAGAGGACTCCTAAAACCTCTGTTGAGAAAGTGAAATCCATTTGGGTACCCAAGAAGTCGATGAAGGCTGACCCGCAATCAAGACAAATTTGGGTGCCTAAGGCTTGCTTGCGGGCTCAACTAACCCCACACAATTCACATCATACACGACTGGGTTCACTTGGTCAAGCAGTCGCTACCCACTCTTGTCTGATACACTCGAACACACTGCCACCTAGAAGCACGCACAGACTCACTTGTAGATGGGTCCCAATGACACAACAACTCCCAGTAGAATTACTCAGGCAACCCTCCCGAGTCTCCACAAAACCAAGACCAAAAGCCATCCATGGTGGTTGGCAACCGAAGACTTGTAATAAACCCCCCGACCCCAATCTGTGAATTCATCTCCACTTACTAACTGCATTAGTCAGACAGTGCATCTTTCCATCTAGCTCCTAGGACTATCCAGGCATTAACTACACACACTGTCATCGTGCACTTACTAACCACTGACTCATCATCTACCTCATGTTAATGTTGTAACAGGGACAACAACGGGTTTATTCTGTCCATTACAATGTTAACACCTGGTTCTATATTCTCACAGAACCAACAAGCAAGCAGGGCCATGGCAGATGCTGGAGGTTCCAGTTCTCACGCCGGCTCCAGCGCACAGATTGTGGATATAGAAACACTCCTCCTCGAACCACATCTCACCAAAAGACCGCAAGAACTTCAAGTTGTGCATGTGCTCCCAGTTCAGGATCCTCCTCAGGGACACACCTCTCAGGTGGGCAAACACGCTCATTGGTTCAGTGATGTTGCAGGACCATTGGGTGATGGAACCTATTTTTGGGAAGCTGAATTGGAGTTTAATGGTAAATGGGGATGCTACCATTTTTTCACGCGCGAGTTTGAGAGCTATCAGAATGTCGAAGTCATGCGTTCAGTATGGACCAAAGCTGGCTTGGACAGTTATTTCAGGGCCCACTTACCAAAGCCGGATTTCTTACGTTGCTCTTATCTTATCAGTACCATCACTCTGAGCAGGGCCAAGGGAGGCGACAGCACCTTTGTGTTACCCTCACTGTTGCCGGGGCACGAACTTAAAAGATTCAAACTGACCCTCAACCTGGTACGAGAAGCATTGGGCATGTATGGTATGCACATTCCTACTGAAAAGGAAACAATGGTTCCAGGCAGAATGAAACATAAAGATCTCAATAAGCTGAAGGATATGGTAGCGATGACACCGACCATCGCTCTTCACCTACGGACCGTCATGCAGCATTTTGCTTTCCCCGCCCAGGAAAGATTCACCATGCCCCCAAAGAAGATATGGTTTAGCTTGTATTTGGCAGAAACAGAAAGCCTCCCTATCAACGTACCACATTGGATCATAGATCAGATTCACCTAGCCCATCAACGGTGGAACAAGAAGCAGAAAAATGTGCTTCACGGATGTTGTGCTCTAACCAAGATAATCTATCGATGTCTAGCCTATGACGTGCCTATTCAGCGGGCACTCGTATGGTCCCGGGCCCAGGAATTCCAGAGAAGGCTATCAGCGGCAGGTCCTCCATCAAAGAAGATGAGAGGGGGAGTCCAATTACCCTGCGCTCAACCAAGGGGAGCCACCACTACACCAAAAATTACCCCTCCCCAGACACGACGCATTAGACCATTCACCATTCGGTTACCAAGACCAAGTACAGAGGGACCCAATCTGGTGTTTCCACCCGTCCCATCAGATTTGGAATTTCCACAGGGCTTTACTCTCAATGATCTCACTGATGAAGAAGTGGCTAGACTAATCTATGACTCTAATCTCGAAACGGAAACAGAGCAAGCTCAGGAACCACAAACCCATACAACAACGTCAGCCCCCACCCAACCGCAAGTTGTAGAAGTCGACGTCGAGGAACAAGAGACCGAACAAGAGGAAGAAGCCTACGAGGAACAAGAGTATGACGAACTTTCAGAGTTAGCAAGTGCCCCCGCGTATTCGGCTCAAATAAAAAGACTATATCGAACCATGCAGCTAGTTCAAGAACAACATAAAATGTCACTGGAAGCAGGCAAGAAACTCATGAACCAATTGCTGGCAGAGGAAGGCGTGGATGACATGTTCATCGAGTCCATAAATCTACACACCGATGCAGTAGGATTGGATGAGGCCATTCATGAGGCGATGGCCTACATTCACCGATTTGAGAAAAGAGTTCCCGCCCGTCCCATGAGGTCCGGGAAACAAATTCATATCAACGTATCAGCACCAGGAGATACAACGCAAGCAGACGAACATCAGGAAGCACCACTGTCACCACCATCCCCACCTCTCACTACACAACTCACTCCACCACATGACACTATCACCACCACGTCCACTACCACCACAATCGTCATGGGAATTCCACTCTCTCCGGGAATCCAATTCGGGGGAGTCACCATGCCCACTTTCACCACTCTCTTCACTAACGTCACATCCACCCCACCCACGATCCCCATCTACACGGTCACTCAAACAATTGACACTATGGAAACATCTCTTGCCACTGCACCGCTCCCTCCCCCCATGCCACCTCCATCTCCCATACCCCCTCCACCCACATCTCCACTTGCATCCACATCATTCACAACTCCCTTTCCCGCCCCCATTCCCCCTGCATCTTCACCCCTCCCTGCATCATTTAATGTAAATAGTATATTTCTAGCATTGAATCAATGTGTATATCAGCTTCAAAATGAGTACAGAGCTCTGGACGGCCGGTATCAACAACTGACAACAAATCACCAGAACTTACAAAGGCAATTTAAAATGCTGGAAGAGGAAAATGCAGATGTGAATCAACGTTATACAATGCTTGAGAAGGCTCACCAAACACTATTGGAGGCACCCCAACCATCGACAGAATCAGGCGTCAAACAACTAGAAGCTTTGCTCGAAGTATACCAGGCCGCTAAACTACGAGTCAGACGTAACTTGGCGTTACTCGGGAAACATATGGCCACGGCACTTGAAGAGAACAAGAGACTGCAGAAACAAAATGAAGAGACTGCAGAAACAAAATGAAGAGAATCTGGAAGCGGCAATGGAAGGCTCTCCCCACGAGATAGATCCAGAGCAGTTCAAAGCAGTTCCCTCGGAGACGATGAAAACCATTTTGGAAAGCTATGCAGATCTCCTGGAAGCCCATGATGACCTGGAAAGAGAACGTGACACACTACAGAGCAGACTTAAGGAACAGGAAGAACAACCGAAGAGTGTCCCATCAACCTCTACCTCAGACGAGGTAAAGGCCTTAACTGAGCAGGTGGCAGAATTACAAAAGAGGTTACTGACATACGAGAGGCAGCCCTCTCCAGTAGTAGAACCAGAGCCAGAAGAGTTGGTCCCTATTGAGGTAGATGATTCGTACGAAGAACCATATGTTCCTATGCCAATGCCAGGCAGGCAACGAACCTCAGAGGGACTAGACACCTTGGAAGTGGAAGCACCGAAGGAGCCACAAGACGAAGAGAGTCAGAGCGAAGGGACAGCACAAGCAGACATGGCAGTCAAAGAAGATCTGGCAAGTAGGCCACCTAAATTTTTCAGACATCAAGGAGTTGACACACAAGAAGAAAGAGCAAGTAGGGAGCTCGAAGGTATGTATGACAAATCAATAGAGAAAACCCCTACACAAATAGTGATTTTCATCACTGAAACCCTTGTAAATATCATTTCGTATTTTTGTAGCTCCATTTTGTGCAAGCCAAGGAGTCCTTGAGCTTGAGGAGCTTTAGAAGTATCTACCTGCCAATTTTCATATTTTTTAGATCTCGTTTGAGCCCTCTAATAAGCCCTGGAACCTAAATTTTAACTAGGCCGGACACTAGGTCTGGACAGGGCCAAAGCTAGTCAAAAACTATAAAAGGAGCTAGAGAGCTCATTTTTGAGGTTGGATTGTAATTGAAATGAACTTGTAAGAGTTTTTTTTTAAGAAATCTAAGAACTCCATAGCTTCTCACTCTTTGTCTTGCCGTGTGTGCGCGTGTGTGTGTATGTGTGTGCATGCTTGTGTGCTTCTCACTCACGCACTTGTGCCTCCACTTGCTCGAGGTCTTCATACCATCCTCACGTCTTCCCGGATTGACATTAAAGGAGGTGCTACTCATCACTGAGCTACACCTCTACACCAAAAACAGAGTCTACTAATCTTGTGCAGGAAGAAGAATGGGTGTTTACTACTGTCTACACTTTTGAACCATCTTCTCATTAGCAGTGCATGTCTGAGTAGACTCAGATGTTTGGTATTTTGACAATGGGGCGACCAAACATATTACCTCGCAGTGCAATTTCTTCTCTTCACTTGAGCCTGCCCCTACAGGGAATACTGTTACATGTGCCAACAACTCCTCTTATCCTGTTATGGGAGTTGGTAAGATCATTTTGACTACTGCTGATGGTATTTCTTTCACTTTGTCAGATGCTTTATTTGTGCCAGGGATCAAGAAGAACCTGTTATCAGTTTCTACATTAGCCAAGATTGGCTTGGTTGTGAAATTTGTTGATGACAAGTGTACAGTTCATGATCTGTCAAATGGCGATGTGATTATTGCTTCTGGCATTTTATGTCATGGGTTGTATAAGCTCATAGACTATGAAAGATCTGTAAATGATTTGGCATGTGTAGTAAATGATTCTCAGGCTATGTAAGATGCAAAGCTTTGGCATGCACACTTTGCTCATCTAAATTTTGCTAGTTTGCTACACGTGTAGAAATCTGAAATGGTGTCCTCTTTGCCCAAACTTGAGGCACTTGGAAAACATGTTTGTGAATGCTGTATTTTGGGCAAAATGGAGCGTTCGTCCTTTCCAAAAGATGGTTCAATTCGGGATACTCATAAATTGCAGCTTGTACATAGTGATGTTTGTGGTCCTATGCAGACACCTTCATTTGGGAATTATCTTTACTTCGTGACTTTCATCGATGATTTTTCTAGGCATGCATGGGTATATCCATTGAAGGAAAAGTCTGAAGTGTTCATGTGCTTCAAACAGTTTTTGGTTTTGGCTGAAAATCTGTCAGCATGTAAAATGGGCACCCTCCGTTCTAATCGAGGGGGGAAATATATGTCTTCTGATTTTAATGCATTTCTGGCTGAATGTGGGATAAAACACTAGCGTACAGTGCCGTATACACCTCAACAGAATGGATTTGCTGAATGAAAGAACAGGTCACTCATGGAGATGACGAGGTGTATGGTCAAGAGTCAGGCTTAACCACATAGTTTCTGGCTTGAGGATGTCATGTGTGCAGCATATGTATTGAACAGGTGTCCCACTAAAGCGCTGCAGTCTATCACTCCATATGAGGCTTGGCATGATCACAACCCATTTGTTACTCATCTGTGTGTTTTTGGTTGTATGGCATATGCATTAGTGACTGAACAACATCGTAGAAAATTGGATGATAAAGCAATAAAATGTATTTTTGTTGGGTACAGTTCTGAAAGTAAAGGCTATCGTCTGTATCATCCATAGACTAAACACATTTTGGTTAGCCGTGATGTTTTTTTTGTGGAAGATGCTATTCAGCCATTGCTTTCATGTACTAAGGAGACATCTGTTAGCTCCAAAGACATGTATGATACTTTGCTTCCTCTTTTTACAAGTGGACAGTCGTGCTGGTCCCAATGAGGCAACTTCTTAGCCTTTGCAAGTTTCATGTGATGATGCAAATCATTCCATTTCTTATGCAGATTTACATGATGCACTAGTTGATGAGAGAGTTGATATTGAGCAGGCAAAAACTATGCCGTGGATTAACTAATCATACAACTGAAAATTGCTTTAGGAATTCCAGGAATCAAAGAGGCAGAGGATACAATAGAGGAAGTTATGGCTACTCAAGAGGAAGGTTCAACAACTACCATGGCAACTACAACAACTACAATCATTCAAACTATCAAGGAGGCTACAAAGGAAGGAGAGACTACAATAACTACACAGAAGACTCAAACAAAGAGGATTCATTATTGATCATGAACATGGCTATGCCACAAGGTAAATCTGATGAGCATGTTTTCTACATAGATTCAGGTTGTTCAAATCATGTGGCAGGAAATGTGGCACTACTATCGGATTTAGAAGATCCAAGGAATAAGCATGAGGTACAAACAGGAGATGATACAAAACATCCAGTGGAGAAAATAGGCAATGTCAAAGCACCTGATGGAAACATCAACCTACTCAGTAAGGTACTCTATGTCCCTACCATTACAAAGAATTTGATAAGTGTTGGGCAGATAGTAGAGAAAGGGTTGCAAGTCAGGTTCACAAAAGCAGGAGCATTTGTTGAAGATCCAAGTCAAGGATTCAGAAGAATTGCAAAAGGTGAAAAGATAGGTAGATTGTTCACATTTGAATTACAGGACACTAGAAACATTGCTCTCTTTAATTATGGTAGTCAGACACTCACAGAATTGGAAGTATGGCACAAAAGGTTAGCACATATTGGTGAAAGGTCATTAACGCAAATCTGCAGGGACCAAAGTGTACTTGGACTTCCTAATTTGTCAAAACAACATATGATTTATAAGTGCAGTGCATGTCAATTTGGAAAGTCTCACAGGTTACCATTCATGAAGAAAGGTTATATGCATGGAGATCTCTTGGAGTTGGTTCATACAGATGTATGGGGACCTAGCAAGGAAGCTTCAACATCTGGATCAAGGTATTATGTTTCCCTTATTGATGATTGCAGCAGATGGACTATCCTATTCTTTATGAAACACAAAGATGAAGTTTTTTCATGTTTCAAAAGATATTTGGCTCTTGTGGAGAATCAAACAGGTAAATCACTAAAAAGGCTAAGGTCAGATGGAGGGGGAGAATATTTCTCCCATGAGTTTGATTCTTTTCTTCAACAAAGAGGAATCAAAAGAGAGGTAACTACAAGGTACACTCCTGAGCAAAATGGAGTGGCAGAAAGGAGGAATAGGACAATTGTTGAAGCTGCAAGGTCTATGTTAAATGAAAAGCATTTACCTAATTACTTATGGGCTGAGGCTGTATCTACAGCCACTTACTTGATTAACAGGTTGCCTTCAAAATCCCTTGATGGGATGACTCCATATGAGGCTTGGAATGGAAGAAGACCAAGCTTAGATCATTGTAAAATTTTTGGATGTATTGCTTTTGCTCATGTTCCTTCACAGGTTAGAGGCAAGATGGATCCAAAGGCAGAAAGGTGTGTATTTATTGGATATGACAACAATCAAAAGGGCTACAGGTTATACAACCCTACCAACAAAGGATTCTTGGTAAGCAGAGATGTAGTTTTTGATGAGAACAATTCATGGTATGAAGATTCATGCAGGAAGATCAATTTACCATATGATCTTGAAGAAGATTTTCCAAAGCTTGGTAGAGAACAATCAAAGATTGAAGAACAAGACACCTCAGAGGATGATGAAGAATCTCACATGGAAAAGATCAAAGCATGGAAGTCTAAAGGTAAAGCAAAATTGCAGGAACTTGGACATGAAGCAGAATCATCACATCATGGCCTAAGAAGATCTATGAGGGAAAAGAAAAAACCAGAAAGGTATGGGTTTGACACCTCATTAGTAACTAAACATTCTATCTACATAGCACAGGACATAAACCAAGAGGAGCCATCATCATTTGAAGAGGCCAAAGCAAAAACAGAATGGAAGCATGCAATAAAGGAAGAGATTGAAGCACTTGAGAAAAACAACACTTGGGATTTGGTGCCCAAGACTTCATCCATGAAAGTAATAGGCTCAAGATGGGTCTATAAACTCAAGAAGAATTCTGATGGTTCAATTAACAGGTATAAGGCAAGGCTTGTGGCAAAAGGCTTTGCACAAACTCAGGGAATTGATTATGAGGAGACTTTCTCTCCTGTGGCAAAGATGCCTACTATTAGGGTTTTGCTTAGTATTGCCTCTTCCAAGAATTGGAAGATACTTCAACTAGATGTAAAGAATGCATTCTTGAATGGTTGGATAACAGAAGAGGTATATATGGCACAACCACCTGGTTTTGAGAATCAAGTTTATCCTGATTATGTGTGTAAACTTAACAAAGCATTGTATGGTCTCAAGCAAGCTCCAAGAGCTTGGAATTTCAGGCTTGTTTCATTCTTGCAGGACAAAGGCTTTCAACCAAGCAAGGCAGATCCTTCACTCTTTATTAAAAAGAGTAATTCCGAGGTCATCTATCTATGTGTATATGTAGATGATATTATATTGACAGGAAATGATGCAGATGGTATGAAGAAGATCAAAGATCAGATGAGAGAAGAGTTCAAGATAAGTGATTTGGGTTCACTTACCTACTTCCTAGGTTTGGAAGTTGTCTACAAAGATCATGGTTTGTTTCTCACTCAAAGGAAGTACATTAAGGACATGTTGGCAAAATTCAAGATGCAAGATTGTAAGATTGCAGGTACTCCAATGGAGGTCAATCACAAATTGAGCTCACATGAAGGTGAACTCATAGAGGACATCACATCATATCAAAGTCTAGTGGGTAGTCTCAACTATGCCACATTGACAAGAGTAGATATATGTTACAGTGTGAGTGTGCTAAGCCAATGTATGCACACACCAAGGAAACCACATATGGATGCTGCCAAAAGGATTCTCAAGTATCTCAAAGGAACCATAAATGAAGGACTTTATTATCCTTATGTATCTGATTTAGGTTTGAAGCTATTTTCTGATGCAGATTGGGCTGGCTCCAAGGAAGATAGAAGGAGCACTTCAGGTTATCTTACCTTTGCAGGTTCAAAGCTTATTTCATGGTCATCCAAGAAGCAACCCACAGTTGCTCTCTCTTCTACTGAAGCTGAATATAGAGGTCTTGCCATAGCTACACAAGAAGCTATGTGGATGAAGACATTGTTCAAAGATCTTGGATTGGAGTTTGGAACTCCAACTATTTTTGGTGACAATATGAGTTCTATTCATTTGGCTGCTAATCCTATTTTTCATGCAAGGACTAAACATATTGAACTTCATTATCACTATGTACGAGAGAAGGTTCTAAGCAAAGAGATTCAAATATCATATGTGTCCACTCATCAACAATGTGCAGATATTCTAACCAAAGCATTGGATGGTACAAAGCTTTGCAAATTCAAGGCTATGATAGGTTTGTAGGTAATCTTGGAAGATTGAAGACCTCAAGCATACTTGGCTTGAGGGGGAGCTGTTGGAGCAAGTCTATGACAAGCCTAAGTATTGGCTTGAGTCTCACAAAGTCTTAGAAGAAGCTTTAAAAAGAAGACTACGTAAAGTTCACTTGTGAACTACCTCTTGCAACTTTTGAAGAGTTTACTTAATGTAAAAGTAAGAGAATCTTAAGTGGTTGAGTCCACTTGATCAAGAATGGAAAGAAGAGCCACGAATTCGTGATTTGTGGTAGGTAGAGAATCAAATCAATCATTGATTGATTGGAGAGTGATTGAGGGAAGTTAGCCTCCCAAACTCAACTATAAATAGATGGCAGTTTTAGTCGTGGTTAGAGAGACCTATGTGAAGACCTCCAAGAGCTGAGCTTTATGCCATATCAAGGTGTGATTACAAAGCACACATATGTATCAGTAAGTCATTGTATTGTACAAGAAATATACTTTCATTTTCATGATTATTTGGTTTCATCTTTCCATGTTCTTGTGAAGTGTACTACTCACTACCATTACTCTCAGTTTTCTCAGTCCGCTTGCAGAGATGTTTTCTCTGAGCTTGGTGCATCATTTTCAGTGCTTTAACTTGGTAAAGTTAGCTCTATAAGTCTACTATATGCTCATAAATTTTCATGTCATTTGGATGTTGCAATCTTCAGTTATGTTCATTTGAAGTCAACAGGGTCTGTTCATCTTCACCTCTCTGTCAGGTACCCGACTTTTTCACTCAGCTTGTCAGAGCCATTTCTCAGTGGTTACTTATCCAAATTCAGTGATTTAAAGGTTTTTGGATTCAGCTCACTGTCTAGTATAACCATACAAATTTTCATAATCATTGGATTTCTACATTTTGAGTTATGGTGATTTGTCTGCTCACTGGTCTATTTCTATAGCAGCCCGTGAAAATCGGGATGATGTCATCAGTTGTTAAAACTCATTCTCAGTGTGTGCTTTGTTATTTTTGATGAGATTACTCTTGAAAGTTAGCTCTTTAAGCTACCTAGACTTCCCCAAGAGGAATTAAGCTAATTGCTGCTGTGCTCAGAGAATTATGTAAAACACTGGACAGGTGTATGAACCAAGAATAGCAAGTTTTCACCTTTGAGCTAACTCCAACTTATCTGTTTTGATCTATCTTTTTGAGAGTGATCTTCCAAGGTACATAGGGTGTCTAATACATCCATTGGCAAGCTAAAAGGGCCCACCATCTACTCCTGGAGTTCATTTGGCTGGTGTAGATCAAGGATTTTGCAACACCTCTTCATCTTCAAACACATACTTATCCATCTCTTCACACTTTGGTCCCTACAGATTTGCTTTAATGACCTTTCACCAATATGTGCTAACCTTTTGTGCCATACTTCCAATTCTGTGAGTGTCTGACTACCATAATTAAAGAGAGCAATGTTTCTAGTGTCCTGTAATTCAAATGTGAACAATCTACCTGTCTTTTCACCTTTTGCAATTCTTCTGAATCCTTGACTTGGATCTTCAACAAATGCTCCTGCTTTTGTGAACTTGACTTGCAACCCTTTCTCTACTATCTGCCCAACACTTATCAAATTCTTTGTAATGGTAGGGACATAGAGTACCTTACTGAGTAGGTTGATGTTTCCATCAGGTGCTTTGACATTGCCTATTTTCTCCACAGGATGTTTTGTATCATCTCCTATTTGTACCTCATGCTTATTCCTTGGATCTTCTAAATCTGATAGGAGTGCCACATTTCCTGCCACATGATTTGAACAACATGAATCTATGTAGAAAACATGCTCATCAGATTTACCTTGTGGCATAGCCATGTTCATAATCAATAATGAATCCTCTTTGTTTGAGTCTTCTGTGTAGTTATTGTATCTCTCCTTCCTTTGTAGCCTCCTTGATAGTTTGAATGATTGTAGTTGTTGTAGTTTCCATGGTAGTGTTGAACCTTCCTCTTGAGTAGCCATAACTTCCTCTATTGTATCCTCTGCCTCTTTGATTCCTGGAATTCCTAAAGCAATTTTCAGTTGTATGATTAGTTAATCCAGAAATAGAACAGAGTTGGAGTCTTGGGATCTCCCCCTGCCTTGTCTACCTCCTCTTCCTCTACCTCTGCCATGTCTTCCTCTACCTGCATAGTTAGCTTGATATGTACCTGCTTCATCATCCACTTTCTTTGCCTTTCCTTTGTTATCTTTAGACTTGCTTTTATCCGTGTATAAAGCTGAAGATTGATTACCTTTAGAGCTTTCTCGATTTTTGATAAGCTTTGCCTCTTGAGTAAGTAGTTGTCCAATGAGTGTGTTGAAATCAGGTACATGCATGTCCATGTACAAATCCATAGCTGTGGTGAATACTTCCCACTTATCATCTGCCTTCAAGCCATTGATGACCTGCCTTACAATTTGCTCTTCATCTATTACCTCTCCAATGCTTCCCAACTGATCCGCTATGTCCTTGAGCTTTGTGACAAAATCAGTCACATTTTGTTTGGGAGCCTTCTTGAGAGTTGTGAACTCCAGCCATAGTTGATGCTTCCTAGCTTTGGTACTTGAAGAAAAGAAAGCTTCAAGTGCATCCCACACTTCCTGAGATGTCTTACAACTTCTAATGTGAGGCAACAAAAAATCTGAGATAGAGTTGAGGAGATAAGACCTTGCAAGTGCATCCTTGGAGCACCATGTGCTCAATCTTTCTTGCTCTTCTTGTGTTGGTTGACTTTTGTTCCTGAAACTTGGCATAACTTCATCTCCAGCCACATAACCATATAAACTTCTACCTTGGAGATAAGCTTCCATTCTTAATGACCAAGCTGAGTAGTTACCTCTGTCCAATTTGTCAATTGATGAAGGAAATCCATCTGCCATGTTGTCCAACCTTGCTCTGATACCACTGTGAAGAGATGGATAGGTATGTGCTTGAAGATGAAGCGGTGTTGCAAAATCCTTGATCTACACCAGCCAAATGAACTCCAGGAGTATATGGTGGGCCCTTTTAGCTTGCCAATGGATGTATTAGACACCCTATGTACCTTGGAAGATCACTCTCAAAAAGATAGATCAAAACAGATAAGTTGGAGTTAGCTCAGAGGTGAAAACTTGCTATTCTTGGTTCATACACCTGTCCAGTGTTTTACATAATTCTCTGAGCACAGCACCAATTAGCTCAATTCCTCTTGGGGAAGTCTAGGCAACTTAAAGAGCTAACTTTCAAGAGTAATCTCATCAAAAATAATGAACCACATACTGAGAATGAGTTTTAACAATTGATGACATCATCCCGATTTTCACGGGCTGCTATAGAAATAGACCAGTGAGCAGAAAAATCAACATAACTCAAACTGTAGAAATTCAATGATTATGAAAATTTGTATGGTTATACTAGACAGTAAGTTGAATCCAACAAGCTTTAAATCACTGAATTTGGATAAGTAACCACTGAGAAATGGCTCTGACAAGATGAGTGAAAAAGTCGGATACCTGACAGAGAAGTGAAGATGAACAGACCCTGTTGACTTCAAATGAACATAACTGAAGATTGCAACATCCAAATGACATGAAAATTTGTGAGCATATAGAAGACTTATAGAGCTAACTTTACCAAGTTAAATCACTGAAAATGATGCACCAAGCTCAGAGAAAACATCTCTGCAAGCTGACTGAGAAAACTGAGAGTAATGGCAGTGAATAGTACACTTCACAAGAACATGGAAAGATGAACTCAAATAATCATGAAAATGAAAGTATATTGCTTGTACAATACAATGACTTACTGATACATATGTGTGCCTTGTAATCACACCTTGATATGGCATAAAGCTCAGCTCTTGGAGGTCTTCACATAGGTCTCTCTAACCACAACTAAAACTGCCATCTATTTATAGTTGAGTTTGGGAGGCTAACTTCCCTCAATCACTCTCCAATCAATCAATGATTGATTTGATTCTCTACCTACCACAAATCACGAATTCGTGGCTCCTCTTTCCATTCTTGATCAAGTGGACTCAACCACTTAAGATTCTCTTACTTTTACATTAAGTAAACTCTTCAAAAGTTACAAGAGGTAGTTCACAAGTGAACTTTACATAGTCTTCATTTTAAAGCTTCTTTTATGACTTTGTGGGACTCAAGCCAATACTTAGGCTTGTCATAGACTTGCTCCAACACTCGAGGCATAACTCTTTGTATCGATTTATCTGAGATAACCTTTTTCATGGTTGTTTCTTTTCTCTTGCTTCAATCATTTTCTGATAGTGGTAACGTGGAACAGTTAGATTCACCTGGCCTTTCATGTATGTATGAGTGATCTGGAGGGCTTCCTGTAATTCCACCTCGGCAATGGGAGGTGGTTGCACTAGGGTGGACTTTGAAATTGCATGAATGTGTTTAGCTGATGGAGTCGTAGATGCCTCTTCAAACATCATTGCATTACCTGCAATTTTCTCATAAATGAACTTCCTAAAAGCATTTCATAGATGTGATTCTTGCCAAACTTTCATATGGCAAATGTGTGATCAAACTCTATACACAAGTAGTGGCAGTTACCCCTTCTAGTAACCCTAAAGGTTTCTCAATATGCCCGTCGGCCATTTCCAATTTCATCATATTTTGTCTAAGAGTTGGCTTGCCCCAATGTTTCCATAGGAAAGTGATATCAATTGCAAATCCTGCACTTGAATCTAGAATAGACTTTGTTGTATAACCTTGATAAGTGATAGGAAGATAGTTGTTTCCTTCTTCTTGTTCACTCATATATTCTATCTTATCCAATGGTATCTCTAGCACTTTCTTTTGTCATCCTACTTAATATGGGGACTTTTCCACTTTTGACATTTGGTTAGATACATGTTTCAGTAACTCAAGTTTAATCTTAAGTAGATCCTCTAAAGTTAGATGACATTGCACTTTAATTTTCTTCACTACTATGTTCTTTGTTAGAACAGATTCATCGTTACTTACCATAACTATGGGGGCTCTCATATGAATATATTTAGAATCCCAAAGGCTTGTAAAGTGAGGCAATTCTTGCAAGGAATTGGATTCAAAGTCTACTTGTTTGCTTGACTACACGTCTTCTTGCTCCCCATAGATAGAGGGCATGTCCTGAGGGAATTAATCATCAAGATCATCCAATTACTTCAATAGCAAAAGGTTTCTCACTCTTTGTCCCATTTCTCCTCTTGTATCTCTCTTAAGAACTATTGGGATTAATGGTTCATTGAGGAAGGAGTTCTGTCGTCCATAGAATTAGGAACATAGGCTTCCTTTTGGGGAAAGCTTATTTTTTCACTTCCACTAGTTTGAGCCTTCAATGTTACCAAAGTCTTGGTTTTAGCTATCATTCGCTCTAACATCTCCAATAGTACTTCAAAATCTAAGTGTGGCTTTAATAAATTCATCTAAGTGAAAAGACGGCTTGCATAGAACATAGCATGAGCTAGTTCTATTCACATAAATCTTGGCCGTCTCAATCTCTAGATCCACTCAAAGATAACATCTATCAAACTTAGCCACATTTGGCCCTTCTTGAATTTGATCATGACAAGCCTTGAACATCATGTCCAAGTTTTCATGAGTAGGAGTGGCTAAGATTGATCCTCCTCTAGGTCATGGGATGAATGGGGGTTTTGATGAGAAGGTGGTGGTGTGTGAGAGTGTGTATGGGATGCTATCTGGATTATTTTTGTCTTTTTCTCTTTTAGGATTTCCTCTAGTTTGCTTATCTTTCTCACCCATTATCTCTTCATTATTTATCGACTATCTTTTCAAGCTCTCGTTCTTTTTCTAGCTACACTTTTTGACCCACTAGCCTCTGATTTCTTTTCTTGGTCTATGTCTAAAGTCTATTGTAGAGCCTCTCCTCTAGTAACTATTTGTATAGAGGTTGTAGCTATCACACTTCCATTGAGTTCTACTATCAAGCCAATAACGTTGAAAGGGGTAATCTTCTCTACATTGGTTGGATTCTTAGGACAATATCTCAAGATATTGTCCTTTCCACGGTCTAGACAAAATCATTGGGTGACTACAAGTTGAGATTTCCTTCGTGAAGGGAGTGGACACTTCTGTATGAAGTGATCTCCATAACGTCTGTAACATGGTACTCTAGGTGCTTGGGGTCTCATGTGCCTTAATTGGGGCCTAGGATTCATATTTCCATACATTACATTGGATTATTTAGGCTCCCAACTTGGTTCCATGGGTGTTTCATATGGATAGATCTAGTTATGTTCAAGAGACTCCATGTAGAAGGCTAGTGGGCTATCTACGTGGGTTGAGTAAAAACTGTGAGCATTCAGGTCACTTTCTGAGATCATTCAGGATGCATGCACTAAAGCTCTATTGAGTTTATCCTCTACTGCTAAACTTGGTAGTGGGATTGATAAGGTTGTTGGGATCTATATTATGGTTGTTCTTGGTATTTGTTTTGATACCTTCGTAACTCTTGATATGGCTATTGGTAGTTTTTCCTAACCACTTTTTTATTGTAATGAAAAACATGTGCAGTGTGACTAGTGTATTTCCTCTCCATGGTGCAATATTGGGTATTTGAGTTTCTTGCATTCTGATTCATTATGGGGCAAACATTGGCCATTTGATCTCCTCTGCAATTAAAGCATCATTTTATTGAGACCATCCTGAGGGTTTGTCTACCCAAGACTCCTAGCTTCTGAGCAGCTTTTTCAATTAATTCATCAATTGATGTTAATTTCTTGGATGTGAAACTGGTAGAACAATCTAAATCTTTTTAGATCTTGGAAAGTTCTAACTTGTCTCCCAAGTTAATGCACATTCTTACTCATTGCTCTATGTTCATGGGTTCCTTTAAGTACACATACAATCGTAACTTTGCATTTAACAAGCAATCCAAAAATACAAAAAATTTCTTTGCTTGAGTAGGTAGCTCTGGGATAGGACATCTCTCAATGTATTGCCAAAACCTGCATCCTACTAGCCTAATTGTTTCCTGAGGTGTCTACTTAAAGTTGTATTAAGTGAACAAGCCGTCCACATGTTCGGATCTCAATGCTTGTTTAATCTCAGGTAGATGGTCATATGGGTCTCCAATGCCATCAAACTAGTTCTTCATTGACATTACTAGTTGGGTACATCTTAATATCCTAGGATGTTCTCTAGTTTAGGCAACATCCATGCCTCTCTGACACCTATGTCCTCTCCATCTCTCTTGATCCACTCTATAAGTCCCTTATCTCGATCTTTCTCTTTGAGAAGGGTTTGCAAAACTCACTTTTGTCCTCTCTCTAGTTTTCTCTTTGAACTATCTAGAATATGAGGGGATTCAACTTTGTGCTGACTATGAAAATTGTGCGATCTCTATGGAAGGAAAACAAGTTGACGTTCCAAGTGTAGGTGTGCATAGCATGTTCCATTACCATAAACATTATATCATAAACGTTATCTAAATAGATTACCTTCCTAGGGGCATCAAGATCTTTGAACTCATAAATTGTTACTCTATCTACCTCACTCAGTTTATTTGGCTTGAATCTCAAGAAGGGTTTGTGCGTATCTCTATTCAAGAAGAGATCTATGCTTTTGTTGTCTTGGGGGATCCACTCTAGTGTGATTATCGTTGAGAAGATTGACTTTTCACGAGGTGTTCTAGGTTCTTTTTCAATGTTTTCCTGATCCACATCTCCTTTCTCTGACTCACGATGATTACTCCAAACTCATCAGTCCTATTGGGTAAGCTTGTAACCATGTACATGGTTCCCTGCTTGTGAATGTATAAAACCTCTTTGAATTTTACCACTTGGTGTTCAATTGTGAAGGGTTGATCAGGATTTTTGAGTTGGACAATTGATCGCAGCAAGCCATCCGCATAGATGTGTGCACCTAAGAAGTTGGTTTAGATGTACTCCAGCTGAGTCTTATAGGGACATTCATAGGTTTGCAAGTATGCTAGCCCTTAACTATCTGCATGTCTCTCCATGCTAGATGAGATTTTTGAAATCACTTGTTTCTGAGCTCAACATGTATGGATAATTACTTAATTGTTGAGCCCACGACCTTGTTGTGTGATTGATACTAGCCTCAGATGATCTGATGCTCTATTTGTCTCTTCCTAGGTATCTACCTAATATATGGTTCATATGACCTATGATCTCTACCCAATACCAAAGTACAACTGCACTGTTGGGTTTGTTTGTAACAACCACGTTCTTTTCAATTTCTTTTTTATGTATTTTCTTGTCTTTCAAATTGTGTCACCAAGAACACTTGAAGTTAGCCATACTTTGACATGTAATCGATCAGCTTAGGTTATTTTCAATTAGGGTTTTCAATTAGATTATCTTCATCTAACCTTGGACTTGAGAAATTAAATTCTTCTTGAACTTGATCATGCCTATCGTTCATAGCACTTAGCCTAAGCTAAGAATTCGACTCAGGGGGTTGAGAGTTCTTCCAACCTCGAGTCAGATACCCTTGTTGATGTTGTTGATCTTCATTTGTCCGAGATGCATGCTCCCAAGCTTGGAAGCTACTATAATCTCACTAAGACATTCTAGATAGATCTAAGTATCCATAAAAACAATCCCAAAAATTAGTCCAAATTGATAGAAAATCAAAACCCTAAACATCCTCCTTTTCCATCTATATTGCGATGGATAGGCGTATCTGTCGCAATGGATGGTATTTGTTGAGAGAGGCTGCCTATCATGATGGACATGTTTGTCTTGACACACAGTCTATCGTGATGGATAGAGTCAGTCATCTAGCATGTGTCGTGTGCATTGTCCGTCATGATGGATAGATTTATCATGGTCTATGCATGTCATCTGTAGTGCAAAGATAGTGTCTATCGAGTATCCACTCTATCGCAATGGTCAGAATATTCATTGAGATAGTCTACTATAATGGACAGGCAATCTATCATGATGGATAGGGTGTCTAATGAAGTATTTGGATGGTGATGCACCACAGTGCGCTCTCCTTCTCACGATCTCCACGACGATATCCTCGAAGTAGAAAACCGAGCTCCTAAGGCCGCACACGATACTCTGCATAGAGACTGTAGAATACGTAGAAAAACACAGTACACAGGGAGCACAAAGACAGACTTCTTGGGATTTACAAATGTGATGGAACTTACAGTCTGTGACTGACTAGGCCACTATATGTTTTATTAAAGAACATATACAAATAAGTGTCCAATGGCCATTTGGCCTTTCACATGGACACTAACGGTAATAATCTCCTTCTAAAGGCCAATATGGCCAAAATAAGTATGGGAGAAAAAATAAAGAATGATAAAGAATACCTGAGTGTAAGTATACAAATTATATCTCACACATGATGGGCATGTTACACAGTATACAAGTGACTACGTAAGATCATGAATCAAGTAACCCCCATCAAGTGACAACAGTGTCGAAAGTTATCCTGTGGTAGAGCTTTAGTCAAAGCATCTACAGCAATATCTCAAGTGTGAACCTTCTCAAGAATATAGTGGCTAAGCAATCTCGAATGAAGTGATACCTCACCTCAATGTGCTTGGTCTTTGCATGATAGACCGGATTCTTAGTCAAAGCAATGACACTCTTAACTATCATTGAGCAAACAAGGTACATGTTGAGGTAAGCCCATATCACAAGCAAGACAGGAAAGCCACAATGCTTCCTTACATGCCTCACTTGCTGCAACATACTCTACTTCTGTGATGGAAACAACTATACATTCTTGAAGATGAGATCTCCAAGAGATAGCACCTCCAGCGAAATGAAAAATGTACCCTGATGTAGACTTACAATTGTCTACACAACCAGCATAGTCAGAATCTGTGTAACCAATAATGGACGCTTTCCCTCTACCTAAGCATAGACACTTGTCCTTAGTACCATTCAGATATCTTAAAATCATCTTGACTGCTTCCCAATGTTTCTTGCCAGGATTAGACATATATCTGCTCACAACTCCCACTGCAAATGCAATGTCTGGTCTTGTAGCTACCATAGCATACATGAGACTACCAACAACAGACTAATAGGGAATTTCAGTCATCAATTCCTTTTCCTCATCTGATTTGGTGAAATCATCCTTGCTCAATTTCACATATGTGGGTAAAGGTGTACTCAATGCCTTTCCACCCTGCATATTGAACATGTGAAGTACTTTGGATATGTACTCACTTTGAGACAAGTATATGCATCTTTTTCTCCTATCATGAGTAATGTGCATGCCAAGAATATGTTTGGAACCCCCCAAATCCTTCATGTCAAATGTCTTACTCAACTTATTTTTGAGAATTGAAAAATCATAAGAGGACTTCCCAGCAATCAGCATATCATCGACATAAAGTATCAAGCATATCAAGCTACCATCTGAGCATCTCTTTGTGTAGATACAATGATCCTCATTGCTTCGAGAATAGCCTTGAGACTTCATAAAAGCATCAGACTTTTGGTACCATTGTCTAGGGGATTGTTTAAGTGCATACAAGCTCTTCTTAAGCTTACAAACTAGACTTTCCTTGCCACGAACTACATACGCTTTGGTTGTTCCATATAAATCTCATCTGTAAGATCTCCATGCAAGAAAGCAGTTTTCACATCCATTTGGACTAATTCTAAGTCCTCCATTGAAACGAATCCAAGCAACATGCATAGGGTAGTCATCTTGACCACTAGAGAGAAGATTTCCTCGAAATCAACACCACGTTGTTGCTTAAACCCCTTTGCAACAACTCATGCTTTATACTTTGGAGAAGCACTATCTGATGTGAATTTCAGCTTATATACCCATTTACATGGTAGAGCTTTCCTACCCTTTGGCAAAGGTACCAAATCCCAAGTACCATTCTTGTGAATAGAATCTGGTTCACTCTTCATGGCATGCTCCCACTTGACATGATCCTCTGTCTGCATAGCCTCTTTGTAGCAAGAAGGCTCACCGGCATCTCTTAGCATAACAAAATCTAAACCTGGAACATATCTATTAGGTGGATGTGAGACACGTGTAGAACATCTCAATGATTGCTGAACAAGAATATGTGCGGACTGATCTGAATGGACATTCTCTTGAACATCCCTATGTGCAGCATTTTTATGCATGCTAAACGGAGGACTAGTATCCTCAAACACCACTTTTCTCACTTCAACCTCCTTAATGGGCTATTTATGCATCTTAGACTCATTGAAAATGACATCACTACTTCTGATCACTAACCATGTTTCAAGATCCCATAATCGATATCCAAATTGTCCTTCTCGACCATATCCAAGAAAAATGCATTTCTTTGACTTATGATCAACCTTTCTTCTAAGATTCTTTGGTATATGAACATATTCTTCACACCCAATCACTCGAAGATGATCATAATATGGTGTCTTCCCTGTCCATAACTCTTGTGCCACTTTCGAACCTTTGGCAGTACTAGGTGAAAGGTTAATCACATGAATTGTAGTCAATACTGGTTCTGCCCAAAAACCTTGTGAGAGGTTTGCATGATGCAACATAGACACTACTCTATCTTGAATAGTTCTATTCATCCTCTCAGCTACACCATTTTGTACTGGGGTACAAGGAGCTATAAACTCTCTATGAATCCCTCTAGACTAACAAAAAAGGCTGAATTCATGTGAGGTATACTCACCCCTGTATCTATGAAAGTGACAAAGTAAAGAGAACCACCTAAGGACCTAGTCGGCATAGGACCACACACATCTGTATGAACGAGATCAAAAGGCTGAATTGAAGAGTCAATGTGCGTTCTATGCACATTTCTAGTTTGCTTTCCATATTCACAATGCTCACAAAATGAAAAATCAAAGAAAGATAACACATGTAAGTAGCCAGAACGAGAAAGATTTTCCATTCCACTATGAGATATATGGCCCAAACGACCATGCCAAATACAAGCCAAGGTTGTTCAGTAACAGCTAACAAGTGTTCTTTCTGTGATACAAATAAAGGATAAAGTGAGCTAACTTTGCTTCCTTTTGCAATAACCATACTGCCCGTTGATATGCAAAAGGACTGAGCATACAAGTCCACCTTGTAACCAAGGTCATCAAGTTGACCAACTGACATCAAACTGTGTGATAACTGAGGTACATGGCGTTCATTTTGCATACTAAATTTTGAACCATCAATGAAGTGCACAACCACATCTCATATCCCCACAACATCATACTAGTAAGAATCACCAAGTCTCACGGTACCAAGAGACTTTGTTGTATAATTAGAGAACCATTCTCTATGTGGTGTCACATGGAAAGAAGAACCAGAATCTAGCAGCCAGGTGTGGGAAAGACAATCAGCCATTAGGGCCTCAATTCGCACAGTACTATCAAGTGTCAACACATCAGCATCATCAAAAATAGCATTAATTTCTTCAATCTTCACAGTCGAAGTAGATGGTGCAGGTAATTGTTTAACATGCCCATATACGTTTTTTTTCCTTTACCTTTAACATTCTTTAAAGCATAACAGTCTTTGTTCATGTGGCCTTTCTTATCGTTGACCATTATTTTCCTTGTTCATGCTCCTGCCACGTTGTTGATTCTTTCCTTGGTAAAAATCACGAACAATATATACATCTCCACTCTGAGTGCCAACCATAGATTCTTTTACGAATCTCCTCACTCAAGAGTGCTCCACATATGTCATCATAGACGAGTTTACCATTAGGTGCACTATTGCTAATAGTTGTGCGAAATGTATCCCATGATGAAGGCAAGGTGCATAACAGCAATACTGCTTTCATTTCATTATCCATATCCATTTTTTGAGCCTATATTTGAGAGAATATAGCATCGAACTCATTTAAATGAGCAGCAACACTATCTATGTCCTTCATACAAAGGTCATATAATTTTCTCATCAGATAGACTTTATTTGATGCTGTCTCTTTTTCATATGTATTGCATAACTTCTTCCAAAGCTCCTTTGCACTTTCACATTCTAATACTGTAAAGTAAACATTATCTGCCAGGTGCAAGCGAATGGTAGACTTGGCCATTTCATCTAACTCATCCCAATCATCTTCATCCATGTGAGAAGGCTTCTTTGAAATTCCATTTACTGACTTCCATTGCCTCCTTTGAATGAGCACATCTTTAATCTGATTCTTCCATAGAGCAAAGTTTGTGCCATCAAATTTTTGGATCTCAAAATGGTCTTTGCCCTGCAAGTTATAGCTCCTCCTCGAAACACTAGCACTAGACCTTGATCCACCAGATGCGCCTGAGATCTCTGATGCCATGATGGTAGAGAACTGAATGGAATGATAATGGAGCTAGAAGAGTTCAAACACCAACGAATAAGTGTATCAAAGAGTAAATTGACCACTATATAGTTGACAAAACCAAAAATCTAGAAAGATTTTGTCAGAGTATCCTCTGCAAAATGAGCGTATGACCAGTGTCAAAATATCATAAAACTACAAGTACTGACATGTTTGCCTGCATAGTGAATCACTTACTCCACTGTATATAATCAGTTGCCCAATAGAAGCCAACTAGGCTTATCAAGCACCTATGAACAGCTATCCTCATAGCAGAAAACCGAGCTCCTAAGGCCGCACACAATACTCCGCATAGAGACTGCAGAATAAGTAGAAAAACATAGCACACAGGGAGCACAAAGACAGACTTCTTAGGTCTTACAAATGCGGTCGAACTTACAGTCTGTCACTGACCAGGCCACTATATGTTTTATTAAAGAACATATACAAAGAAGTGTCCAGTGGCCATTTGACCTTTCACACGGACACTAACCGTAACATCTGATGCGATGGACACTATTTGTCGCAAATTTGTGTTTGTCATTTGTGGCCAATAGACTATGTCTATCGTCATGGATAGAAATAATGCCTATTTCCCTACAAATTTCATTGATTTAGTGTGTGCACATGGTGTAGTCTACCATGCTCTACTTGCATTTAAAAAATACCCAAGATTTTTAGGTGTCACGAGAGATAGAGATCGTTCTCTTGGGATCTATGCAGAGTTTTATGGTACCTACTAATGTTGATTCTATTGTTGTTAATTCTAGAACCTAACCATAAAGCTCAAAAACACACAAGATCACTCTCTCGCTCTCTCTCACAAGTGAAATGAGGGAAATAAAGTGGAGATGGGAATATGACCAAGAAGGTGGAAATTTCACAATGGTGGACATGGAGGTAGGGGGTCAGTAGGGATGGTAGGGATGATAATGAAGAAGATCAAAAAATAAGGAAAATAAAAAATTACCTATGATTCCAACATCGAACTCTACGTCTTACCGTCACATGCATCCTCGAAGCTCACTCCCCAACAATGGCACCAAATTTGTGTCACTCTAGCACAATGATAAGTACCAACGTGAGGAGATCAACCTCATAATTGTCAATCCATGGAGGCATGAGGGTGGTATGATGACAAAGAGCAAGTGGAGTATACATGTGCGTGAGTGAGAAGCACACAAGCATGCACACAGATACACACATGCACGCACACAAGGCAAGACAAAGAGTGAGAACAATGGAATCCTCTATTGCAATATTTTCAAGATACAATCATGCTTTTACAAGCTCAATTCCCAAAAATGCTAACTTGTAAAATGAGATCTCTAGTTCTTTATATAATTTTTTACTAGTTTTGGCCTAGTTCAGACCGAGTGTTTGGCCTAGTTTAAAAATAGAGACTCAAACAAGCTTCAAAATTTTTGAAAATCTATACACTTGTTCTTCTAATATTTCCTCAAGGTTGAGACTCCTCTGCTTGAACAAAATGGAGTCTAAATTACCAAAAACAAATATTTACAATGAGGATAGTGATAAAAATGACTATTTGAATGCATAATGGATTGTGCAAAATTAGGGTTAGGCCTATTCTTTGCCTAATTGGCATTGATTGCTCTTCCTACTTGGTCCTCCTTGCTTTTCTCTCTAGCTCTCTTGTCTTTGATTTTCCTTCCACATGCTCCCTTAGCAGCTTAGTCCACTATTTCCATTAAGAGTGGAAGAGATGCATAGGCACATGTATTGATAGTCTTGTCTAACAAAATGTGCCATTATCTCTCATATTTGCTCCTAAGACATGACAAAAGATCTTTGGGATACTCTTACACATTATACCAAGAAAAAAATGAGGCTCGTGATTCTTACCTCCGAAAATAGTTGGAGACTTAGCATATGAATGAAGGATATTTTATCGACATTTGTTTTACAAAGATCAAAGAATTGAAGGAGGAATTAATTTTGCTGATAAAATATTACTAGATAGTTCACTTGTATAGACTGTTCTTAATGGTCTTCGAGATTCATATGATATTTTTGCTTCTACTCTTTGATTGATGATGAAAGGCAAACTAAATACCTTGTTGTTTCGGGAGTTAGTCTCTGTTTTGTGCAATCCAAGCAGAACGAGTCAATTATGTGTGTTGCAGATCAAGCTTTCTTACCTAGTCAGAAGGGCAAAGGTAAATGGAGCTCATCCACTAGTAAGAAAAAATCTACTAATGTTGCACAATCAAAGAGGGAAGACTAAGATGATTAAAACCTAGAAAAGTAGAAACTGTTTTGCAACTATTGTAAGGCAAATGATCATCTCATAAAGACTTTTCATAAACTGATTGCAAAGGAGGCAAAGATGAAACACGTTCAAATGGTTGTTGTAGAGTCCTCTACACCTAAAATACAGTCTACTAATCTTTCTCAAAAATGAAGAATGGGCATTTATTATTGTTTGAAGTTATGACCCATCTTGACAAGAGTAGTGTATGTCTACTGTAGACTCAGATGTTTAGTACTTTGATAGTGGTGCAACCAAACATATTACCTTGGAGTTTCTTCAAATCACTTGAGCCTACCTCTACAAAGAATATTGTCACATGTGCTAACAACTCCTCTAATCCTGTAATGGGAGTTGGTAAGATCATTCTGATTATTGTTGATGGCACTTCTTTCACATTGTAAGATGCTTTATATATGCCCCAAATCAAGAAAAAGATGTTGTTAGTTTTAGCATAACCCAAGATTGGCTTGATTATCAAATTTGTAGATGACAATCCTACAGTTCAAATGAGGTGATGTTATTAATGTTTCTAACATTTTATGTTGTGGGTTGTCTAAGCTTATACACTATGCAAACTCTATGAATGATTTAGCATGTGGAGTTCAAGATTCTCAGGCTATCTCATATGCAAAGCTTTGGCATGCATGCCTTGGTCATCAAAATTTTTCTAGTTTGCTTCACCTATAGAAATCTGAAATGATGCCTACCCAAACTTGAGGCATCTTGTAAACATGTCTACGAAGGATGTATTTGGGAAAAATCAATGTTTCTCCTTCCCAAAAGATGGTTCGCTTCAAGCTGCATAAATTGAAGTTTGTCCGTAATTATGTTTGTGGCCCTAGGCACATACCTTCATTTGAAAGCTACCTATACTTCGTGACTTTTATTGCTGACTTCTCTAGGCATGCATGGGTGTATCCATTCAAAGAAAAGTTTAAAGGTTCTTATGTGCTTTAAAGAGTTCAAAGTTATGGCTCAAAATCTCTCACCATGTAAATTGGGCACCATGCATTCTCATCTAGGAGGAGAATACGTCTTCTAATTTAATGCATTTCTAATTGAGCATGGGAAAAAACATTAGTGTATAGTGTAATATAGACCTCAAAACAATGGAGTTTTTGAAAGAAAAAGCAGGTCTCGCATGGAAATGGTGAGATGTACAATCAAAAGTCAAGCTTTACCACAAAGCTTATGGCTCGAGGTTATTAACAGGATTCCCACCAAAGCACTGCAATCAATCACTCCATATGATGCTTGGAATGGTTGCAAGCCATTTTCTACTCATATATGTGTCTTTCTTGTCTAGCATATGCATTAGTGCCTCCACAACAACATAGAAAATTGGATGATCAAGTAATGAAATGTATATTTTTGGGCACATGTCAGAAAGTAAAGGCTACTGTAAGTATTATCCACATACTAAACACATTATGGTTAGCCGTGATGTTTTTGTTGAAGATGCAATTCAACCCTATGTTGGTCCAAATGAGGCAATTTGTCAACCTCCACAAGTTCTAAATGATGATTCAAATCATTCCATTTCTTATGCAGATTTACATAATGCACTTGTTGATAAGAGGGTTGACATAGAAGAGGCTAAGAATATTCCTAAATGGTTGGTCCAAACCTTGAGAGATAGCAAATTAGATGCACCCTTGTCGTATGGTACTCATTCATAGTGCTTGTTTTGCATTAGATTGTTATGCAATGGCTATCTCTAGTCTTTATGATGAGAATGAGCTTGTTTCTTTTGATGAAGCATAGAATTCAAAAAATTAGATGGATCTTATGCAATCATAATATGATGCTATTATGAAGAATAGTACTTGGTCTTTATGTCATTTTTCTCCACACAAAAATGTTCATTAGCATTAAATGGGTATACAAACTAAAATGTAGGCCTGATGGAACAATTGATAGGTATAAGGCTAGGCTTTTTACCAAAGGTTATGCTCAAGGGAGGCATTGATTTGATGAAACCTTCGCTCCCACATGTCGAATGACCACTGTTCATAGAACTTGTGCACATGCAGCTTATCATGGTTGGAATGTACATCATTTGGACATTAAAACTACATTTTTAGATGGTGAATTACATTAAGAAGTGTACGTATTTCAGCCCTATGGTTTTGTGTATTAAAGGCATGAAAACAAAGTGTGCAAGTTGAAACACGTGTTATATGGTTTGAAGCAAGCACCATGTGCTTGGTATGAGAAAATACATGCCTACTTGCTAGCACATGGTTTTGATAACAATCGAACTGAGAGAACCTTACATGTTAAGCGTGTAGATGATATACTTTTGATCATTGTGGTAACCACTTTAGTTCCCCTTCTTTAAAAGAGGTGAAGGAAATAAAAAGATCATTACTTGGATGGTAGGGAACATGTTTTACTCCTAGAGGATAGTCAAGTAGTTTCACTTGTGGGGAGTATATCTAGTTTACTCCATGAGCTAAAGAGATGCGCAAGATGTATCTTTCGAGAAAGTAAATAAAACATATCTTCCTAAGAATAGCCTTGGGATAATATATGAACATGAGTGGCACTATCCTATCAAAGACAATAGGGACATTAGATAGCCACAATGGTTAGATTGAGTCTTACATGAAGAATCTAAGAGAGAAGTTGTTAGTCCTAGTGATGATCTTTGAATAGGCAAGTTGTTCTAATCGCTTGCATTACAGAGACTAAGGATTGAGTGATGACTTTTGTGATAGGGTTTCTGATACATAGGGATAAGTCTAACCCAATGAAGCATCAATATTTTACCTGGTATTTTTTCACGAGAATGATGGTTCAGCATCAGCTAAGAGGATCGGTGCTTATGGATTATTTGAATCTCATAAAGGAATTCTTTTGCATTCATATCACAAACTAAAGGAAAGAGATATTATTATAGTTTGCATTGGTGCCACTTTATGCTTTTTCAAATAAACTAGTCCAAAGTTCATGGATGACAAACCAAGGATTTCGTGGCTAGTAGAAAGTGAAGATTTTAATATGTAACCTAGAATTTTCTATTTACAAGCTAGAATGATATGCATGAGACACAAGAATGATTTAGGATTAGACTATTGCTTGAGTACACTCATGGACAGGAGTACCTGTGGTAGTATGAGGACAAGTTTATCATATAGTTCCAAATGCATGTGGAGTGACTTTCTTATGGGACTTTGTTCTATATTCTAGAGAATTATATTATCTATTATCTCTATAAAGGCACGGTCAAGTTTCGCTAACTAGGCATTCTGCGCTTATCTTTCATATTATTACTCCACAGAGAAAGTATTATAAGCACTTTCGTCACCTTGATGATGGTGTATGTTGTGGAAGTGATACTTTGGAAGTTGTGTACATGGGAAATAGTAGGCAAGGATGGTTTTCTACCTTTGAGATGTTCTCTTATGAGGCTTGTTAAATAGAAAGATACGTGAAAACAACATACAAAGATATATATATGGTGCAAGGGAATCTAAGCACATTTTTCTACCGTTAGGAACATTTCATTTACATTTTTGAAGACAAAAATGTTTTTAAGGGAAGGAGATATGACATTATATGATATTGACTAGTGGGAACACCCCTTAAGGATAGTGGCTTGGATACACATGGCACTTTGAAGAGATTTTTCTTATGGATGGTCAAAGAGAGGAGAGAGAATGGCATTTCATCCTATTCATGCATATAGTGGCTTCGGATGTGGCAAGGCCACGATGAACACACCCTCTGTGTGTGATCATAGGTGATGCATGCAAGGCTGAAGGTCAAGCTATGGCTAAAGAAAGTTAGTCTCCCAATGAATTGGTGGTCCCCAACTTCATGTTTCTATTGCGTAAGTTACTCTCGAAGAGTCTCTGGGTGATCAAGTGCAACACCTTTACAGCTTGAAAGAGCATCGCTATG
Organism: Ceratopteris richardii; assembly: GCA_020310875.1. NCBI lineage: Eukaryota > Viridiplantae > Streptophyta > Polypodiopsida > Polypodiales > Pteridaceae > Ceratopteris > Ceratopteris richardii. The sequence continues at coordinate 125,625,054 of CM035408.1, forward strand.
AAAGTTACCCCTTGCTCTAGGAAGCTCAAATGCAATAGAAACATTGGCATGATCGATATTATAAAATCCCTCTCAATGATCAACATTTACTCTAAGAAGTTCAATTGCAATAGAAACATTGGCATGGTCGACATTTGCTCTAGGAAGCTCAATTGCAAAACGTTGGTATGATCGACATTTAATTCCCATTCGGATAAAAAAGGTGGTCACTTCAAGTTGCGATGGTTTGGATAAAATCCTCTCTTTAATTCCCATCTGGATAAACAAGGTGGTCAGTTCCTATTGCAATGGTTTGGTCCATAATGAACTTTTATGGCTATGGATGTGTCAAAGGTATTGCTTTAGGAGGTCAAAGTTAAAACAAGTATGAATCAAAGAGATTTTTGGGCATTTTTTCCACTACACTTTTCATCATTCCTAATTTTTCTAAATTTGGAAATGATATTTTGAGCAAGTCCCCTATTTCTTTGACTCTATGTACATAGGCAAGCTGGTGGGTGGGTGTGTGTGTGTGTGTGTGTGTGTGTGTGTGTGTGTGTGTGTGTGTGTGTGTGTGTGTGTGTGTGTGCACGTGTGCGTGTGCACACACACCACTCTCTTCATCATCCTTATTCTTTTTTAAATATGAAAGTATATTAAAAGCAAGTCTCCTACTTGTTTGACCATGTATATTAGCAAAGGGATGTGTGTGTTTGTGTGTGAGAGTGTGTGTGTGTGTGTGTGTGTACACATGCAGGCCCACATGCAAGCTAGCATATTGGCTACATGAGTTACTTATTTCTTTTCCTCTGTATTCATGTATCATTATTCTGACTGTACCAAAGCAAATCTCCTACTTCGTTTCCTTTTGTATTCATGTATCATTATTCTGACTGTACCAAAGCAAGTCTCCTACTTGCTTGACTCTGTATATTAGCAAAGGGATGTGAGAGAGAGAGAGTGTGTGTGCACACTCGTGTGTGTGTACACACATGCAGGCCTACATGCAAGCTAGCATATTAACTACACAAGCTATTTATTTCGTTTCCTTTGATTTCATGTATCATTATTGACTGTACCATTTTCATGTGAGAGAGTGACATCTAAGTGTTTAAACTTTTGAAGGCATGGACCGAATCTATCTGAACTAGACTACATGTCAATTCTTCTATGTTCCCCTAGATACACCCACTAAGCTCCTGGTGCACAAATATCAAATTCCTCCATTGATGCGATTAAAGGGACATCAAAAGCTTCAAGGACTTCCATGGAGGATTATGGAGGTGTTAAAGAGCAACTGATTGGAAGAGAAAATCTACTAAACTGAACAAAATCAAACGCCCGCAAGGGGTTAATAGAAGGGAAACGAGAGAACTCTAGAGTGTAGATAGTACACTCCAAGGAATTTTAAACTTAACTTCAAATTCGTTTATATTTTTTATGAAAGTGTATCCATATTAAGTTTAATTCTCATGCAAGAGCATTAGAGAAAAAAATATCAGCCTTGACGACTGGGCATGAACAGTTTCTCGTATTGTGAAGGACTTCCCAGATTTGTTGTTGACTCAAAACCACATGTATATCGATCTGATGATTCCCATTAATGCTCAGAGTTCATGCAATGAAATGAGAGAGATGAAAGAGTGGTTTTCATCCCCACAACATATCTCGAATAACAAAGAGGGATCTAAATGTGTGTTATCTATATATCAAGGGGTAAGAAAGGAGCTTCAGCCCAAAGCAATAAGGTTTATATTTTCTATTTATTTCTGCTGAGCAAATGTGTTTAATCTGGAATTTAAAGATTTAAGTATCTTTGGAGAGAGAACAAGAAAAAAAAGAAAAAGGGGGGGAAGGGGGGGGGGGGGGGGGGGGGGGGGGGAAGAGAGAGAGAGAGAGAGAGAGAGAGAGAGAGAGAGAGAGAGAGAGAGAGAGAGAGAGAGAGAGAGAGAGAGAGAGAGATTCACTTTGTAAAAAGAGGCAACATAAAGAGCATTAAATTTGTTCACTTAAAAAATGATGCAGCTCAAAAAGATATTCAAATATCTTTATGTACAATGTAAAAAAAAAAAACCCACATTTGTAAAAATATAAGAAGCGTCTACGTCACCTCAAATCCTACATGCAAGAACCAAACAACTTCCAGTCCATTTCAACTTTGGGACGGACTAAGTCTTAACACCCACCAGGGACAAGAAGAAAGAGAGAAAAACGGACACAGGCCGGGATGGGGGTGGGAAAAAGAAGCGGGGTTTTTGGGGGGGGGGGGGGGGGGGGGGGGGGGGGGGGAAAAAAGAGAGAGAGAGAGAGAGAGAGAGAGAGAGAGAGAGAGAGAGAGAGAGAGAGAGAGAGAGAGAGAGAGAGAGAGAGAGAGAGAGAGAGAGAGAGAGAGAGAGAGTGTTACAAAACTGAACTATACTCATTTGCTCTCTTTCAAGAATCTTTTTCATAAAAAAGTATGTTCCTGTTTGATAATTGCCATAGGAAAATTGGCTTGTAAGGAAAACTAGTATACAAAGGGAATATTCCCCCTCAAGCAAGATAATACAAAGGGAAAATCTGCCGAAATATTGTGACCACCAGCAAATAGGTTTTCAGCCAACACCAGCAGCAACCATCCTTAAAATACAAACAGGTGAAGACTACATTGATAAAGAAGTGCCATTAGATCACATGTCCTTACCTCGTAGAGGAGTGCACTTCGCGTGAGCTATCTTGGTGCCATTGCCATGTTATAAATTCTTCTTCAACTTCGGAGAGAAACGGCCTTCAAAATTCGTATCGAAAAAATGAATCACAATGTGATGTGTTATATCTATACCTGCAAAAGATACCCAGTCCCGTTTGATATAGACAAAATGTCTATAAATATGTGATTGAATAAGATACCGGAGACATACCCTCATTAGGGGAGAAGGAAAATGAGGATAGATAAACAAACATGAAGATCAGTCCTCATGCTTCTTCCAAATCTCCTTTGCTGTCAATAATATTTCCATCTACTACTAGAATGCCATCTCAGTCTCACGTGCCCAGAATTTGCTTTAGTTGGTTCAGTAAAGAGGGGTGCATCTTGGACAACGCAGCATTCAACACAGCTTCACCATGGACAGCAGAACAGGATTGCAACTTTTCCTTCAACAATGGCACCACTGATAGGGTATTTATTGGATCTGCTGCCAACATCTGCAGATTGAAACTACCGAATCAGTAAACAATTCTGTTAACTGGCCTTAATAGACAGGATCTCATAAAAACCTGTCGTTTTCGGATCTCTTCATTTTCCCTTGATGAATCCTCAGGGTGTGTATTTGGAAGAAAATAGTCATATCTGCAAGAGATGGACAAACAAAATGACAAGAAAATAGACAGAAGGAAATAGTACAAGAATCCACAAGCCAATAACACATCCCATACCCCAATGTTGCTCCATCTTGAGACTCATCAGTTTGATGC
>CM035408.1:125630988-125639248 GCA_020310875.1 Ceratopteris richardii
TCATTGCCACATGGATAGATGGATAGCTTAAGCACAAGAGTAGTGAAAAATGTTTATATATACCAGAATGAATCAAGACAATCCCCAAAAAGTCCAACTGAAAGCTCATGGTAGTCAACCACACGACTGTATAGCCATCAGCTCCATTACGCAAGCTATCGACTCAATACTAAGACATCCACACTAACATCATCAGTGCTGTTTAAACCAAATGGTTTATGGCAGAAATATGCTGTAAGCACTGGTTAAGGTGCAAATGTGTATGATCATTGTGAAAATATATGGCTACACTCAATCATCTTGTAGCTAGGTAGCAAGACAAAATAGAATGCAAGTGTCCTATGTCTACGAAACCAGACTTTTTCCCAACCAGTCACAGAACTCACAGCATACATCAGCCAGCCCAAAACAAAACCCTTCATCTCATCAATTTCAAGCTGGACTCGTCCTAAAAAGGCGCGCAGGGCCATTTGGGGGGGGGAAGAAAAGTCGCCAAGCCTCCGCTGAATCATGACTCAAAAAAACCTCATATAACTCCTCCTCTAGCTTGGCAAGGAAAGCCCTCTTCTTCCGCCGTACAAGACGACAGAGGCAATACGTGACTGTATGTGAGTAGTGACTCCCAAAGAAACCTCTCTCTGTAGCCGGACTCTCAACTCTCTTCACTCCTCATCATACCAATTGTTCTGGGGCATAGTCCTAAAATGACGCTAGTGTGTGGATATGCCTCCTTGGCTACATCATGTAGAGTCTCTGTAAAAATATGGATGAGCTCATCGAGAGGTCTCCCTGGCTCCTGTGTGCATAGGCATCTATAAATGACATCCATGTAGACAGAGTCGATCTCTAAAGTGAAAGAATACCAGGTATGACCTCGTGCTCATGGCCTCGAAGATGTGGTAAACTGAAAAGAGATGTCCAATGTCAATCGGGCATGTTCCACTCCTACTCCAATAGGCCGAGGGCCTACTATGAAGTCCTCAATATAAGGAAGAAAGCTCCCCACTATGCTAACCCCGTGATGATGCGGGAAACAAGTGAAGCCGACTGCTGCTAGGAATCTCTGTAAGCCATTAAGTATGGCTAAACCATGTGTAGTACCCATATCTACCAAGTATCTCCCATAGTCTGTACACTCCATATCCTGAGAGTGTCTGTCCAGTCCCATGCCCTCTCTATCCAACTCTCGCAACATCTCCTATGAGGTATCATAGAAGACTGTCTGATGATAGCTTTTTCAGGCATTGAAGTCTCCCAATAGAATGATGTCTCCATCTCTAGAGAATTCACATATATCCTCATCAAGTATAGAGAAAGGAGACTCCCCTCTAGGTGAAGCATAAGTGGATGTACTTCGAGCAAAGTAGCATACAGCAATATAGAGAAATCTACCCGTGTCAGCTTGCAATCTGACCCACATATACCTAGCATACTCATCTCTCCTAATGATATGTACAAGCAGCTGCAACTCCTCTCTGAAAAGAACTGCTACTCTCCTAAATCCTCGGCTCCCGCGCTCATACCTTGCCTCTGTTCGATGAGTTGTCTCCCATCTATAGCCTATCACTCATGGCATCATCTGTCCTGGTGCCTAGTGTGTGTCTATATAAAAACACAATGTCTTTATGTTTAAAACTATCCTCAATTGCACCCACATCAAGTTTAAGAGACTCATTGCAATTCCACACTACCATTTTAAGTGAGGTCCCAAAGGTCGTCCACCGTTATGTAGAGCGGCGTTCTACAAATGGCTACCCTCCCATCTCTATAGAAAGCTACCTTTCCTCTGTCACTTGCTTCCCTAATCTCCAGCATGACTTCCTTCATGTGAGTAAATTGTGATTATGTAAGATCATCCCCAAGGAATATACTGGTCTTTCTTAGAGATGGTCTTCTTTTCAAAAACTCATTTGTCTCGAGGGTTCGAAAACGCAAGATGAGGGCTCTCTCCTTCGATGTCTCTCCAACACCGCCACTTCTTTTGCCCACTCTCCATGCCTTTCCACTTCTTTTGCCCACTCTCCATGCCTTTGTGTGGGTAGGTTTGTCCACTCCCATCAACTCCATAAGCCCTGCGTTGTTCCTCCTCAAGTGTCATGTTGATAAGGTTCGGTGTGGAGGCTAATGTTTCCTTCCTTTCTTAGCAACCTCTATCCACTTTTCTACTTCATCCATTTTCTTGTGTCTTAGTAATGACCTCTACCCATGTAGATGTCTCTTCCTCATGTTGCTTTTTCTCTTCTTCGATCGCTTGCACTTGCTCCTTGATAACTTTGATCTCCTCGATTATGGAGGGCTGAAATTCTCCGTCTTTGACTGCACCCCTTGTTTTGACTTCCACAAGCTCGTTCTTGAGGTTAGAGACCTCCCTTTTGAGTACCTCGATTTCAGCCCTCGTAATCTCTTTCTCCGCATTCCAATGAGCTTCCTTGTTGGATTGCTTGAGGAGGAATGCCGCCTTTTCCTCTCTCCATTCCACCACCATTGTTTTCCACTCTCATATCTCTTTTTCCATTTGTGTGAGGCGTTATTTGTGAGCATAAAGGTCGACTTCAATGTTGGAGAGAGAAAGGGGGGGGGGGGGGGGGGGGGGGAGAGAGAGAGAGAGAGAGAGAGAGAGAGAGAGAGAGAGAGAGAGAGAGAGACTACAAGAACTACTGTTGAGATGCTTTCTGAATTGTAGAGCAAGATCTTGCCTCGCACCCCCAATTCACAGAGAGGTATATGCAACCTGTAGACTAAACGAACAGGCCTAACCAAACTTCTTCAATGTTCGGAATTTCTTTTTATGTTAATCTACCTTGCAGAATTTATCTTCTGCAAAGGCTCTTCGATCACCTACGATGACCAACCTTCTAGATTAACATAGTGAAACTCATTGATTTCATTGCCAAATGGATAGATGGATAGCTAGGGTAGAAGCGTAGTGAAAAATGTTTATATATACCAGAATGAATCCAAGCAATCCCCAAATTTACACTCAAAAGAAAGTGCAACTATAAGCTCATGGTAGTCAATCACAAGCTTATATAGCGGTCAGCTTCATTATGCATAGTATCGACTCAATACTAAGACATCCATACTAGCATCATGGGTGCCAAATGTTTACACCAAATGATGTATGGCAGAAAGTAAATTGTAAGCACTGGTTAAGATGCCAATCTTAATGATCATTGTGAAAATATATGGTTGGACTCGATCAACTTAGTAGCTAAGTAGCAAGACAAAACAAAACGCAAGTGTTCATGATTACAAAACTAAAATTTTTCCCAAGTGGTTACGAAACTTAGAGCACACATCAGCCAAGGTGTCCAAAACAAAACCCTTGATCTCATCAATTTCAATTTGGACTCTTCCAAAAAACTATCACACCTCATAAACTCTTCTGAGTTAAATTGTGTTCAACTTCTCTCTCCTCACTCTCTTCCTATCTAGCCATATTTACGCCTATATTGACTCAATTAGTGTCATACTTGATATTGATATTCTAGCCATTCTTCAAACAAATGTGCCAAAGGCATCCCTATCAAAGGCCACAAAGACAAATAGACTTGACAGATGACCATCTGAAAATCCTCTCACTAAGAAACTATGCTCTCCCCAACCTCTCACACTCATCATGGCACAATAACTTCTCAGACCAAGCAAAGTTTCTGGCAACATTTTCACAACAGGTTGGCAAAATCTCAATGTTTGCACCATCCAACATGTCTTCCATACACACTCTATCTTGACTTAATGCCCCCATCCCAAGCAATCCACTCTACGAATGCCACTTTTTGCATCAAAGCCTTCCTCGTTCTCAATCATCTCTTGATCACAACATACATGCATGCAAAGTGGCATTGCATTCTCAACTAATGTAAAACGGAAAGGCTAAAAGCAATTCTAAGAATAAGAAGTTCATTGGAAGTTGTTATTATTATGAGAAAAATAGGAACATGCCATCAAGGATTGCAAGAAAAGCTAGCTGATGAGAGAAATGATACTCTCAAATCCACCTACAAGAACACGGAATCCACAAACAACACAAAGCTTGAACTATTTGTTTCTATACATGCATCCTCCAAAGCTTGAGTTGATCTTGGAAATTGGATAGCAAAACCTCTCACCATAGGAGTGGTCTAGTTCCTTAATACATCTATAAGAACCCATCTTATGGTGGGAAATGATCCATAACTAAACAAAGTGCCAAGAGTAAACACTTTTGTTATTCCCATTTTTCTTGAAACGAAACTCTCTTTCTCCCTACATTTGAGATATGTATATTTGTTATCATTTTTTATCATACAAGTTCATGGTCCTTAAATATGCTTCGACAAGAATGGTGCAAAAACTTTAAATCCAACAAGAAATATTGAATCAAAGGGAGTGCCACAAGATTTGCATGACTTTGGCATTCTCTGTGCTACACAAGGCAAAGATACTCATAGAATTTGGCATCAATCTTTTCGGCATCTTAAATTTGTTGTCCTTAAAAAGATGAAGAAACAAAGGATGATAGCATATTTGCCTTCATCTTTGTTGCACAAGCAATGTGAAGTTTGCACGATGGGCATGTAACAAAGAAAGACATTTGCATGACTCATGAGTGAGTCACAAAACTTTGCAACATACTTTGTTTTCATGCCCTTTCGCACAAGACCACGATGCTGAAAACAAAGTACGTTGCAAGGTTATTTTCATGCCATTTTTGCACAAAACCGCGGGGCTGAAATAAATACACGTCTTCATGTAAATTGTCAGGGGAGCACTAGATTGTGCTCTCTGACTACAACAGACAAGATTTCTGACATATACTTCTGATTACAAGAATACCCACGTAGGGAAAATAGCACAGGAATATGTAGTTGATACAAGAAGTCCCACAACCCCGGACCCTAGGTGTAGATAACTCAGCTAGAGATGATACAGGAGATCCCACAACCCAGGATCGTAAGTAAGGAACAAGATCTTTGGATTACAAGAACTCCCCTCTGGGAGATGGACTAGATACAAGAAAGAACTCGACAAGATCTCGTACTACGAGATTACAAGAGGACAAGACTAGATGTCCAGGATACAACACTAGACAGGACTGGAACAAGGAACAAGACAACAACAGGAACTGGAACTTGGAGAGTACTTACTTGGTGGTCAAGACTCCTTGAGCTCCCAAGACTGGTATTGGCAAGACTCATTATGAATGTGGCAAACCCCTCCTTATATAGGTTTTCAAGGGCGCTTCATGAAAGGCGGTTACGAATTGATGATTTCATCGATGATGTCATCAATTCAAAAAATGAGCTCAAGATATCCGAATCAAGCAAGTAGACCATCGATCTTAGGGTTTTGGAACGTTCCGGGCCCAATGTAAGCATTGGTTTCTCCTAATTCTAAACCAAACATGAGATACAAGGTTCACGTGGAATCTAAGGTTCAGAATGGTTTCCCTTCGCTAGATTCTCATCAATGTTCTTGCATAGTTCTGTAAGTTTCTATGAGGATGGTTTGTGGATTGGTCCAAAGGGCGGTTGTGCTCCCTCTTGAAGTTCTATGGCACAATCATAGGGTCTATGCTCTGGAAGGATGTATGCATTCTTCTTTTCAAAAACATCTTCAAAGCCTTTGTAATGATTGGGTAACTGCACTGGATCATCTTTCTTGGATTCTTGAGCTAGTATGGCATAGATCATATCTGTCGGTTCCTTCCTTACTACATGTATGAAGGCTTTGACTTCGACATATGTTGGGTTCTTCTGGATATCTCGAGGGGTGATTTTATTATTCTCCCAATTAATTTCTGGATTATGTTTCTTTAACCATGACATTCCGATGATAACCATATTTACTGGACTCGATATTACATTGAAACATATGTATGAATCATGGTCACCAAGGTGTACTCTTAGTGGTATGGTTTCCATGGTTATATTCCTTGATGCTAGAGGTCGTCCATCTACTACTTCAGCTACTACTGAACTGTTCTTCCGAAGTACTGGAATTCCATGTTTCTTAACGAGTCCTTCATCAATGAAACATGAGGACGCTCCTGAGTCTACCTGAGCTATAAGGGAAAGGGTCTTCTTAGACATGATTAACTTGACAGGGGTAAGACATGTTTCTACGGGTGTGGATGGAATTATGAGACCTTTTCTTATATCATGGTCCGGACCGGACCATGATATAAGAAAAGGTCTCATAATTCCATCCACACCCGTAGAAACATGTCTTACCCCTGTCAAGTTAATCATGTCTAAGAAGACCCTTTCCCTTATAGCTCAGGTAGACTCAGGAGCGTCCTCATGTTTCATTGATGAAGGACTCGTTAAGAAACATGGAATTCCAGTACTTCGGAAGAACAGTTCAGTAGTAGCTGAAGTAGTAGATGGACGACCTCTAGCATCAAGGAATATAACCATGGAAACCATACCACTAAGAGTACACCTTGGTGACCATGATTCATACATATGTTTCAATGTAATATCGAGTCCAGTAAATATGGTTATCATCGGAATGTCATGGTTAAAGAAACATAATCCAGAAATTAATTGGGAGAATAATAAAATCACCCCTCGAGATATCCAGAAGAACCCAACATATGTCGAAGTCAAAGCCTTCATACATGTAGTAAGGAAGGAACCGACAGATATGATCTATGCCATACTAGCTCAAGAATCCAAGAAAGATGATCCAGTGCAGTTACCCAATCATTACAAAGGCTTTGAAGATGTTTTTGAAAAGAAGAATGCATACATCCTTCCAGAGCATAGACCCTATGATTGTGCCATAGAACTTCAAGAGGGAGCACAACCGCCCTTTGGACCAATCCACAAACCATCCTCATAGAAACTTACAGAACTATGCAAGAACATTGATGAGAATCTAGCGAAGGGAAACCATTCTGAACCTTAGATTCCACGTGAACCTTGTATCTCATGTTTGGTTTAGAATTAGGAGAAACCAATGCTTACATTGGGCCCGGAACGTTCCAAAACCCTAAGATCGATGGTCTACTTGCTTGATTCGGATATCTTGAGCTCATTTTTTGAATTGATGACATCATCGATGAAATCATCAATTCGTAACCGCCTTTCATGAAGCGCCCTTGAAAACCTATATAAGGAGGGGTTTGCCACATTCATAATGAGTCTTGCCAATACCAGTCTTGGGAGCTCAAGGAGTCTTGACCACCAAGTAAGTACTCTCCAAGTTCCAGTTCCTGTTGTTGTCTTGTTCCTTGTTCCAGTCCTGTCTAGTGTTGTATCCTGGACATCTAGTCTTGTCCTCTTGTAATCTCGTAGTACGAGATCTTGTCGAGTTCTTTCTTGTATCTAGTCCATCTCCCAGAGGGGAGTTCTTGTAATCCAAAGATCTTGTTCCTTACTTACGATCCTGGGTTGTGGGATCTCCTGTATCATCTCTAGCTGAGTTATCTACACCTAGGGTCCGGGGTTGTGGGACTTCTTGTATCAACTACATATTCCTGTGCTATTTTCCCTACGTGGGTATTCTTGTAATCAGAAGTATATGTCAGAAATCTTGTCTGTTGTAGTCAGAGAGCACAATCTAGTGCTCCCCTGACAATTTACATGAAGACGTGTATTTATTTCAGCCCGCGGTTTTGTGCAAAAATGGCATGAAAATAACCTTGCAACGTACTTTGTTTTCAGCATCGTGGTCTTGTGCGAAAGGGCATGAAAACAAAGTATGTTGCAAAGTTTTGTGACTCACTCATGAGTCATGCAAATGTCTTTCTTTGTTACATGCCCATCGTGCAAACTTCACATTGCTTGTGCAACAAAGATGAAGGCAAATATGCTATCATCCTTTGTTTCTTCATCTTTTTAAGGACAACAAATTTAAGATGCCGAAAAGATTGATGCCAAATTCTATGAGTATCTTTGCCTTGTGTAGCACAGAGAATGCCAAAGTCATGCAAATCTTGTGGCACTCCCTTTGATTCAATATTTCTTGTTGGATTTAAAGTTTTTGCACCATTCTTGTCGAAGCATATTTAAGGACCATGAACTTGTATGATAAAAAATGATAACAAATATACATATCTCAAATGTAGGGAGAAAGAGAGTTTCGTTTCAAGAAAAATGGGAATAACAAAAGTGTTTACTCTTGGCACTTTGTTTAGTTATGGATCATTTCCCACCATAAGATGGGTTCTTATAGATGTATTAAGGAACTAGACCACTCCTATGGTGAGAGGTTTTGCTATCCAATTTCCAAGATCAACTCAAGCTTTGGAGGATGCATGTATAGAACAAAT
>CM035408.1:125649248-125651748 GCA_020310875.1 Ceratopteris richardii
CAAACATATTACCTTGGAGTTTCTTCAAATCACTTGAGCCTACCTCTACAAGAATATTGTCACATGTGCTAACAACTCCTCTAATCCTGTAATGGGAGTTGGTAAGATCATTCTGATTATTGTTGATGGCACTTCTTTCACATTGTAAGATGCTTTATATGCCCCAAATCAAGAAAAAGATGTTGTTAGTTTTAGCATAACCCAAGATTGGCTTGATTATCAAATTTGTAGATGACAATCCTACAGTTCAAATGAGGTGATGTTATTAATGTTTCTAACATTTTATGTTGTGGGTTGTCTAAGCTTATACACTATGCAAACTCTATGAATGATTTAGCATGTGGAGTTCAAGATTCTCAGGCTATCTCATATGCAAAGCTTTGGCATGCATGCCTTGGTCATCAAAATTTTTCTAGTTTGCTTCACCTATAGAAATCTGAAATGATGCCTACCCAAACTTGAGGCATCTTGTAAACATGTCTACGAAGGATGTATTTGGGAAAAATCAATGTTTCTCCTTCCCAAAAGATGGTTCGCTTCAAGCTGCATAAATTGAAGTTTGTCCGTAATTATGTTTGTGGCCCTAGGACATACCTTCATTTGAAAGCTACCTATACTTCGTGACTTTTTGCTGACTTCTCTAGGCATGCATGGGTGTATCCATTCAAAGAAAAGTTTAAAGGTTCTTATGTGCTTTAAAGAGTTCAAAGTTATGGCTCAAAATCTCTCACCATGTAAATTGGGCACCATGCATTCTCATCTAGGAGGAGAATACGTCTTCTAATTTAATGCATTTCTATTGAGCATGGGAAAAACATTAGTGTATAGTGTAATATAGACCTCAAAACAATGGAGTTTTTGAAAGAAAAAGCAGGTCTCGCATGGAAATGGTGAGATGTACAATCAAAAGTCAAGCTTTACCACAAAGCTTATGGCTCGAGGTTATTAACAGGATTCCCACCAAGCACTGCAATCAATCACTCCATATGATGCTTGGAATGGTTGCAAGCCATTTTCTACTCATATATGTGTTTCTTGTCTAGCATATGCATTAGTGCCTCCACAACAACATAGAAAATTGGATGATCAAGTAATGAAATGTATATTGGGCACATGTCAGAAAGTAAAGGCTACTGTAAGTATTATCCACATACTAAACACATTATGGTTAGCCGTGATGTTTTTGTTGAAGATGCAATTCAACCCTATGTTGGTCCAAATGAGGCAATTTGTCAACCTCCACAAGTTCTAAATGATGATTCAAATCATTCCATTTCTTATGCAGATTTACATAATGCACTTGTTGATAAGAGGGTTGACATAGAAGAGGCTAAGAATATTCCTAAATGGTTGGTCCAAACCTTGAGAGATAGCAAATTAGATGCACCCTTGTCGTATGGTACTCATTCATAGTGCTTGTTTTTGCATTAGATTGTTATGCAATGGCTATCTCTAGTCTTTATGATGAGAATGAGCTTGTTTCTTTTGATGAAGCATAGAATTCAAAAAATTAGATGGATCTTATGCAATCATAATATGATGCTATTATGAAGAATAGTACTTGGTCTTTATGTCATTTTTCTCCACACAAAAATGTTCATTAGCATTAAATGGGTATACAAACTAAAATGTAGGCCTGATGGAACAATTGATAGGTATAAGGCTAGGCTTTTTACCAAAGGTTATGCTCAAGGGAGGCATTGATTTGATGAACCTTCGCTCCCACATGTCGAATGACCACTGTTCATAGAACTTGTGCACATGCAGCTTATCATGGTTGGAATGTACATCATTTGGACATTAAAACTACATTTTTAGATGGTGAATTACATTAAGAAGTGTACGTATTTCAGCCCTATGGTTTTGTGTATTAAAGGCATGAAAACAAAGTGTGCAAGTTGAAACACGTGTTATATGGTTTGAAGCAAGCACCATGTGCTTGGTATGAGAAAATACATGCCTACTTGCTAGCACATGGTTTTGATAACAATCGAACTGAGAGAACCTTACATGTTAAGCGTGTAGATGATATACTTTTGATCATTGTGGTAACCACTTTAGTTCCCCTTCTTTAAAAGAGGTGAAGGAAATAAAAAGATCATTACTTGGATGGTAGGGAACATGTTTTACTCCTAGAGGATAGTCAAGTAGTTTCACTTGTGGGGAGTATATCTAGTTTACTCCATGAGCTAAAGAGATGCGCAAGATGTATCTTTCGAGAAAGTTAAATAAAACATATCTTCCTAAGAATAGCCTTGGGATAATATATGAACATGAGTGGCACTATCCTATCAAAGACAATAGGGACATTAGATAGCCACAATGGTTAGATTGAGTCTTACATGAAGAATCTAAGAGAGAAGTTGTTAGTCCTAGTGATGATCTTTGAATAGGCAAGTTGTTCTAATCGCTTGCATTACAGAGACTAAGGATTGAGTGATGACTTTTGTGATAGGGTTTCTGATACATAGGGATAAGTCTAACCCAATGAAGCATCAAT